>JABEVS010000455.1:22469-50872 GCA_018290735.1 Coelastrella sp. MACC-549
TGTTTGCACGGCCATTTGCCTTTCTTTTATCCACATCAAGTTGGATAAAAGACACATGCCAATTATACTTACTGCTATTTTTGCTATTGCTGCTATCGCTGCCACTAATACTACCACTACCACTGCTACTCCTACCACAGTGGTAGTAGTAATTACTGCTGCTGCTACTACTACTACTGCCACCGCCATTGGGACTGCCACTGCCACCGCTCCTACTACCGCTCCACATGTTGTTGCTGCTACTACTGCTACCGGTTACCTCAAGGGCATCCACCATACAAGGAGCCGATTAATGGCAATTTACAGGCAATGCGCACCGTGCAGTATAATTAATGCATGTCTAGATAACCAGCGACGGAGATGGCCCCTAGGACAGTTTAGTTTTGCAGTGATCGAGGCAAGTTGCACACTGAAATTTGGCAAAAGAGGATAGCACATGGCTGTTCTCCTCTATAGCGTCTTTGGAAAGGCCTACCAAATCGCACCATTTTTGTCACCATAAGCTTCCTTGGCCTCGCAATACCCATGCAGTAAAAACGGGGCCACACCCAATAGCCTCTTTTGCCACTGGCAAAGTTTGCTGTGTGCCTTGATTTTTCACATGGAATGATAGTTTTTGCCCACATTGCTTGTCCAAGCAAACATGACACCACCCCTTTGCAGTTTGTGCTGTACGATTCAGATTGTATGAACAGATCGTACAAGGGATCTTTGACAACGATTCCACGCAAGTACTATGATAAAATTCCATCACAACATCATCGTCTACTTAGCTGCAGATATAGTTTGCGTTTGTTTTTGCACTTAATGTGAAGCTACACATCTTATTGCGGTTGACATGAGATCAGACGTTGCTCTATGTTTATTGTTTCCAAATCTTGCATGTCATGGATGTACACTCAGTTGGTATTTGGCAAATTAAGGGTTTTGCCACCACCAATTCTCTTGTGCAAGGATGCTAATGCACCTGTGAATGGCACACAAACGCCAGATGAACCGCTCCTAGATGAAACGTCACCTAGTCCCAGTCCCCTCCCAAGCCCCATCCCTAGCCCCAGCCCCAGCCCCATTCCTCCTAGCCCTAGCCCTAAACCTCCTAGCCCTCTCCCGAGTCCTAGTCCTGCAAGCCCTAGCCCTAGCCCAAGCCCAAAATGCGGCGCGGGTACGAGATGTAAGTCACCCAGCCCTGCCCTACCCTCACCCAGCCCTAGCCCACCCTCACCCAGCCCGGACTCGTCCTCTACCACTCTGAGTTCACCCTTACCAAGCCTCATACAACCCTCACCTAGCCCTGGCCTAGCCTCGCCTGTCCCCTCAATGAATTTGAATTCACCCTTACCGTACCTTAACTTACCCTCTCCCAGCCCCAACGCATCCTCTCCAAGTCCCGACTCGTCCCCACCGAGCACAAATACACCTTCACACAGCCCCAGTCCACAAGCTGGCACAACACCCCAACAAGGACAGTGTGAAAAGGATAGTTTCAAAGCTACCCTCAATGCCGCCAATTATGCTAGACAACATGATATCAACATCACTGTCAATTTTGCAACCCCAAGTGTACAAGCTCTATACTGCAAGGTTGATAACAGCAGTACGACAATTGCCTGCAAGGTGGCGATTGCCAAGCTAAGTGGCTCCAATTCTGATATTAACAACGACTCTGTATCAGACTCCGTGGAATTGCTGTCCACAAGTTGCATCCCAAACACACCGCTGGCATGCGATCTTTCCTTGACGGTACCTCAGGATGGGACATACCTATATTCTCTGCTTCCTGTGTCCTCAAGTGCTATTTTGTGTGGAGAGTCGATCGTTGTAGAACCATTGCACCTACAGGTGGGTTGATAATTTATTTTCATTTCAGGTGTATAGGCTGTGGAATATAATACATTGTGTAGGATGTAAGACTCAATGTATTACATGGTGTACTGCTGCATCTTTTCAAAAGATATGCAAGTTGCATAGTGGGCAACTCTTGTATAATACGAACTTCAGAGACTGACAACACTGCAGTCACATAGATGATTGTGTGCATGTACTCTCCGTAAACCACTCAAACCATGGATGTAAGCACATGGTTATGTCAACTGTTGAGTGGCACTGGGAAAGGTAGGAACAAGGAGGAGGTGTTGCGCTCACCATGATTGTCACGCTAGGTACAAAAAAGCCATAGCAGCAGGTTGACCTCCTGGAACTTATGTACACTCTGCAGGTTGTACATGACACGTTCCCTCCAATGATTGCAAACATCTCCCTAGCCCAGCTGCCTGTTGCTGGCTCACCCAACATGATACTATGCTTGTTCTTCTCTGAGGCTGTTGTGTGGGTGAATGGCAATGGGAATGTCAACAACAGTGCAATCTCGATACCTTTTGCAGAAACAGTTGCTAACAGCAAAGTGGACACTGTCTCTGGCATCACAAGCACAAATGCAGCATTGCTGAATATCTCAGCGGTTGCAAGCATCACATCTTACATGGCAGCTGAACTGGATGACCTTGTGGCCATGGAGTATTGCTTATCATTCAAAGCACAACCTGGGGCCATAGCAACAATAACTGTGTCAAGCAGCGCCTACAGAGATCTGGCTGGCAATTCAGGAGAGAATAGCGAGGAAGTGCAGGTATACTTGTGTAAAGCTGCCTACAGATGCGCCTGCCCAGTTATCTTGTTGGCGGATGGCTAGCAGCTCAGTGAAACGGTGACACACTATGTTGGTTATGATTGAGTTTCCATGTGGCACCAAGGGAGTGCCCGATGCTTTCCTCGGCTATTGTGGGTGCAAAATAGCATCACTGAAAATTGGCTGAACATGCATTTTGCAGATTGCCATTGCCGGAACAGATTCATGGGTGAAAGCCAGCAGCTTGGCATCTGCTGCAACTGCTGCATCAGCTGCAGCATCTGTGCTAGGGGCCACAGCCAGTGCAACGACTGCAGGAGGAGCCACTAGCATACTGCGAAGTATTGGTCACACACAGTTTCTAGCTATGTCTGTTAGTCTGGCTGTTCCCTGGCTGCCACCGGAGTATGTGGAGCTGTGCTCAGGTCTCAAGTAAGTTGAAGTAGTCATCTGTAGAAGCCTTCAACATTTTGAGAGTGTGGGGACCAAGATCATGCACAACTGAGCACTGGGACTTGCATATTGCATCAGAACTCAGTTCTTATGGCACAAGATAAGGCTGTAATAGTATGCTGATTGACTCTCTTATGCGTGTAAACTTCTGTTTGTAGTTGGGCTACACTGGCTGGCATACCAACTGGTGACGCAAAACAGCTCAAGTCGACTTGGGCAAAGCCCACAAATGAGACATCTGCACCCCCTGCGAGGAGGCTGACTGGCCTCAATGATGCCCCTTGCCGTGCCAAAAGCCCTTGGGAGCAGTTGTTGGGCTCAATCAAAGGAGTGTGGGTGCAAACTCGGTCTGCAAACCTCCTAGCAAGTTGCACCCACATGCCTACCAATGAGCAAGGTAGTGCCACATCAGTTGTCAACGGTAATGAGCTGTGGCCAGCTACACTCAGAAGCAATGCTAAAAGAGGCAACATCACAACACCCATAAAACACAGAGATTTGTTGCATGACAGCATGATCACACCTGGTTGGCACAATGAGTCATCAGCAGGTGCCGGAGATGTGCACAATAAAAGCAGCAGTGGCCGCAGAGTGTTGGCTATTGCCCTTGATGATGCTTCACTTGTGAATAGTTCATGGGCACCTCTCAAGCACACAAGGCAGCCAAGTACTTATGCTCTGCATGACCTACATGGTTGTGTCCTCACACTGGCAATAGCGGTTGCTGCGGCATCTGTGCTGCAAGGGTTTGTGTTGGGGCTCTGGAGGCTTCTCAAGTTGAGCATGGACAAGCTCCCAACGTAAGTAAAGCCGCCACTTTGCAAAACTAGGTTCAAAGGAGTAGTTTATGCATGTAAATGAGGGTTCATGTCTACGAAGGTGCATGTGCCGGTCAGAAGCAGCAAAATGCAGATAGCAAAAGCTTCATGGCAAATGTCATGTAAGCATACCAAAACACTTGAGCATTGCTTGTCTGTTGCGGGATTGCAACTGGCACGTGACAATAAGATCCGGCTGACGCACAAATGGTCTATTCCTGCAACTTTCACATGGTGTCCTTGTTGTGCAGGCTGATCCTCTTTCCGAAGCTTCAAGTGTTCACTTATTCTCTATTGATGGTTCCTGTTGTATATGGTGCCGGCAAGATGATAGCATCAAGCAGTGGCGACCATGACAACAGCAGTGTTGCAGCTGGTGTTGCTTGTGTAGTACTTCTGCCATTGCCTGTACTGGGTTTCTGGGCTTACATACTCTACAGCCTTTGTGCTGACCCGCAAACAGGGGACAAGTCAAGCAAACCACCAAAGCGTTCAATAGGTTGCCTGCTTAATACTTACAAGAGGCCAACTCTGGATGATTCAAGTATGCTTCATGGTGTAACAATAGCCAGGCAAGCGGCTGATGCCGGGCAGCAACGGTTGGCAGCTACACTTGCCCTGCTTGGAGATGTGGGCGACAATCCAACATTGGTGATTCGAGACAAGAAGGAAGAGGAACAGGAACTAGAAAGTTCATTAGATTCCGATAGCACCATATCAGACAGTGAAAGAGAAGATAATGCTCATGACAATAGCCATTCGGCCCAATCATCAGCATTACAGAAGCATCGTGACTTGGTGGTGGGTCGCCCTAGGCATGAAGCTACCGGGTACACCAGACCCTGGAGGTCTCTGCAAAGTCCCATGTCCTCTGCAGGTGAGGTTGGATTGTGAAGGCGTGTGTGGTTGTTGTTGGCAAAGATCTCATATATTTGCCCATCCATGGGTCCTAGCAATACCCATAAAAGATGCCGTTTGTGGTGGCACCTTGTGCATATCAAGATCAACTATCCACGGCAGTCTTCAGAGATGCTAAAATTGCCTCAGCTGCATAAAATGGGTTGCTGCTGCAGCAGAAACCACTCATTGTCAAGCATATGCATGGTAGTAACAGGAACATCCAATAAGTATGCAGGCCGTGTCACAAGATACCGCTTCAAGCTGTACAGTGCCACCCGAGTCTTTTGCTGATCTATGAGCTTTATTTGCATCAGGTGCACATGCAGTCGCTGAGGCACAAGAAGGAGGCATCATGCAGGAGGAGGAAGTTGTCAATATGGCAGGCGCATGGAGATTGGCACATTCTGAGGCATCAGGAGCTGGCATTGGGCACTGGGGCACTGGCATGGATGCTGCTACAAGCAGTGTGCAATGTCTAAGCAGCAGCGGTGTAAATGTGGCAGCAGACACAGGAGAAATAACTGGAGAAGACAACGTTGCAGATCCAATAGTGCAATCTCAGAAGGAGGCTTCTGATAAATGCGTTGTGGCTCGCCAACAAACGTGGATGTATAGCATAAAGTCTCTTTCTCCAGGGCATGCCAATGCCTCTGATGCAAGTGTGCACTTCCTGAGCAGGCACTGGTTTCTCGTTGACGATCTTGTGGGAGACAACAAAAGTGCTGCAATACAAAGAGTGCGCCCATCTGTGTTAGCTTTCTATCTTGTGAGCAGTTTGCAACGTTGTCTGACAGCCCTATTCTTTGGGCTTTACCACTTTCGCTTTGTCAGTGTAGTGCAGTTGACGATGCTTATGTCCTTGCATGCATTGTTCATCGCATATTTGATGCTTGCACGGCCATATGCATCTTGCCTGATGCTTGTTGCTGATGTGGTTGCTTACAGCTCTGAGATGGCAATACTAGGTGTTGCTGTGATGCTCAAACAGTCACCAGCAGACAACACAGCCCTAGCAGTGTTGGTCACATGCTACTTCATTGATGTAGCTGTGATGTTGCTTCCTGAAGTGGCAAGATATCTAGTCGTTGGCTACAGGTGGCTGCAGTGCCGTCGCCCACTAAATGATCACAATAATTCAGCAGATACTGGTCCAAAAAAGCATACAGCCTCTCTAGAAACTCGCAATAGTTCGCAGTTTATCGAAGTTACTGGTCAACAGCATTCAGCACTGACACCTTGGACCTCAGACACAGGAGCAGCAACAGCAGCAACAGCAGCTGCTGCCGCAGCTCTGCAGCTGACAGAGGCAAGTGATAGACACCAGCAGTGAAACTGTCAAATTATCTTGTCAGGGAGTGCTCAGATCTACCACAAGTGTATGTTTTGTACCTTGAAGTGTATGTTCTGTGAATACTCTATGAAGTGCTTATCAAGAGTGCTTACAAGGGGTATTTATAGGTAGACTTTGACAGATGTCAATACTATTGGCAGGCAATACCCTGCGGCCGTTGCCAAAAGTAATATTCTGCCATCAGCCTGTGGTGGTGCCCCGATTTGTTGCACGTTATGTATTGAAGACAGCTTTGGAGTCTAAGCTTGTGAAACAGGGAGACTAGTCTCAATTAGAACTTCTACAGCGTATGCAGACCAGGCATTCTAGACCTTGGTCACATGCCCGATGGTAGCTGCCATGTCTGGCCAGCCAGGATAAGGCGTACCCACTGGATGTATATCCAGCTAGGCACAAGAAGCTTCCCTTCTCCCGGCACCGCTAAGCCTTTGCTCCTGTGTAAGGAATGAGTACGGATGCTGTCAACAGCATACCTCTTGCCTCGATCCTTGCTTTACCTTTCCAACCAGAGGTACTACACATGAATTGTGCACAATCATAAAAGAAAGTTTGGCAATGCAGCAAGTTGAAGTGCTATGGCAAATGCGCTGACAGACATGTCAGCGCATTTGGGGGCGCCACCCTGGTGTAATGCTTGTGCCTGCCTTGGCTGCCCATCTAGATGCCACCGACATCCTGCACCAAGTATTACCTGTAAAATCTGCAACGGAGGATTATTGTCAAGTGTTTTTAGACTGAAGTAAAATACAATAAACAGCCTCACTTGATTTGCTTGAGCGATTCTATTGCCATCTCCGCCAGCAGGCTGTCAAGGTTGTGTCCATCCTCGGAGGGTCTTGGTCTCGCCGTTGAACCGCTATGTTCTAAGCTGCATTGATCACTGCTACCAGTCTCCTTTATGTAAATCACCTGGCAAAACCAACTGTAGTGTTGGAACATCATTTAATTGATCATCATGTCGACCAACATGGTCATCTGGACGTGCACACCTACCAGCGATAGGTCCAGCATCATCGGCACCATGTTCTTAACTTGGGGGCATTCTGAAAACTTAAACCGCGCTTGAGACATCACCGGACTGTCGGACTGCAATGTTAGGGTAAGAGTATAGTCTAGCTAGAGCAGCTATGATACAATGCACGTAAATCTAATACAGAGTGCGCTTAGCACAGGTACCCATGCCTGCCTCAGGCATGATCCAGATCAAAAGGTCTTCTCTAGTCACCCCCACTAGCAAGCATCCCTAAGTATCCCCAGGCAACATAGAGCAAGCATTAGCGCACAAGCATAAACATACAGAGCAGCTAACAACAACCGCTAATGGCAACAACATTGACCAACATTGTAGTCGGCAGTAGCGGTCTTCCCACTGTGTGGGTCTATCATCTTACTAGAATCCCTGGTGCGAGCACAATCGCAACCCCTGTTGCTGTGCTCCCATCACAACACGGCGGCGGCATTAGGCGGTCGGGAGAATGCAGTACTCATAGGTAAATCATGGTTGGGCAAGAATGAACGGACTTCGTTGTAGTACATATGAAATGGATAGCATACCAACTTGGCATATGATACATTACTTGGCAGTACCAAATAAATTGACACACCCCGCCTAATCTGGAGGACAACAACAAGAGATAGGGCAACATGTTAGGTGGTTAGTCGTGTGATGGTATCATACGTGTTGCATAAGGTAGTTTTCACCATATGCTGCTCATTTCTTTTTTGTACTATTGGGCCCCTAACACTATCAGCGGCTGATGTGTCTTGTGTCGAAGTCACTCACCCCCACTGAGTGGATTTTTGTGCCTTGAAGGTGCTTTCTCCCCGGATCATGGTCTAATCTTGGTGTGTCAGTGTGGCTGAGCCCCAAGTATTACTAATGCACTAATGTAGTACAATATCCCAAGGGCCTTGCGGCTGGAAAGGGTAACTTTCCTTCCTTCCTTCCTAGTTGGTTAGTATGAGATATCCAAGTCAACATTGCATTGCAACATGTAAAATGGTTAGTCTGAGATTTCCATGTCAGTATGTGCTTCTTCCCTTGCGATTGCCGGCAATGGTCCTTTCCACAGAGTGGGAACTGCATTATAATGATCATATAATAATTATCGGATGTCGGCTGGGTATGCCATATATGCGGTATATACCGCATAAAGTATATGCGACGCTGGTCTATCTCGTCGAACGCATTGGTTACATTGGTTACACATGTGCGCTAACCAAGTCCCCGGCGATGCTATAACACTACATATTTGGGGTGCTCCAGCGACAGGTACCGGTGGTGCTCGGACCAGCAACACCTTGAGCATGAGAGCGTACGGGCTGTTACAATAGGCGTTGGCATGGATGTCCAGCGGGGGTGCATTAACCCTATGTACCGTAACACTTCCCCCGCCTATTGTGCAGCGCACAATGTCACATTGGGTCACGGTGGCGACTCCAAGCCTACCGTAACACGGGCAATTTAGTGCATGAAATGCCGCGGAAGAAGCAGTTGTTGGCAGCTTTGCGGGATAGCGCTACCGCCGCAGTGGTTATATACTACAGGTGCTTATTGAGAGACGATAAATAAGTCCAGGTCTTCAGATCTCCACCTGCCTATCGGCTGCTGTTGGCATGTTCCGCGGTGCACAACACACAATATTTTTCACGCATGCAGTTGCCACTGCCAGTGCACTAGTGCAGGTTTTGGTGTACACGTGCACGTGCACCACGGATGACCATTTGTCCATGCTGATCGTTGAGCCTCATGTCCACTCTGCCAAACTCTGCAGACCCTGATGTTGGTCAGTGACTGCGCATGGTGGTTCTGGTCCAAAGCACCATACCGTCACTGTGCTGATGTATGCTACTGCACAGTGACTAGTGTCGTGGCAGCAGTGCCAGGCTGGCATTAGTATACACGTCGTTACTGAATGCACCTCTGACGGTGTAAGGACTGGGCAAAAGCATGGGCAGATCCTAGAGAGTAGGAACTAGTGAGCTAGCACAGCTTCGCTGTCTTGGAATGTCCACTCTTGGACTGACCCACAAGTACAGTGTCGTCGATGATCGTCGACGTAGCTCAGTGATCGATCACGCAGGCTCAATCAGCCCTGCGCCGTAGCTTCCCGCTACATGCCTCCCCCCTCAGGTCACTGGCTGTCCTCAGGCCAGTATGGACCAAGAGGCTAACATACAACAAAAACAAGGAGCTCTCAGGGGTCTGTCAACAGTCACCTCCCAGACCTTGGCCAGGTTGCAGGGGAATTCGCGGAGCACCCAAGGGAGCTGATTACGCTGCAGGCGTCAACTGTCTCAGGGTCCAAAATGTCATACTCATCAGCATATTCTGGACCCGAGAAATCAGGCATATAACTATTTCTGCCCGGGCCAAATATGTAATCTAATTCAGCTCTGGTGTGACCAGCCTTGAGCCGCTGTAAGCGTGCATATAAATCAGTTTCATCATAATCTGACTCAGGTTGCACTGTGTGTGTTTCAGTATCAGTTGCAGTGTTGAGCAGTGCATAGCGATTGGACAGTGGTAAGCTGAACCCGGACTGCTCACTGCTGCTGGAAGAGGCCAGCAAGGTGCAACCAGATGATGGGGTATACGACCCACCAGTTGCGGCTGCATTGCTGCTGCAGGTAAGTGCGGGTATACTGGTCCTCACTTGTGTCTGCAGCAGTTCTGTGCACTGCTGCTGTGCACGTGTGCCACACGTCTCAGTGAGACCCCGCAGGATTGGGCTGATGGGATCTGCGGTCCTGACTGCTGTGGTTCTCCACCATGCAATGCTGATAGCCATGATGAATTGCAGAGCATTCGCGTCCATGGCCTGCCCCAGTATCTTGTGGCGATGCTGCTCTGAGACACCAGGAGCAGCAGTACTGCCAGGGTCGTAGCCCAGAGCCTGCTCCCGCTCAGTTGAGTTGGGCTCTGTCCAGACCGGATACTGTGGGTTGCTGATATCAAGTATGCTGCCAGGCTGACCAGGACGGAAGGCATAGCTGCCTATGCGGCCCATAAGTGTGGGCCATGCAACTCTGGGTTGGCCAGGTTGATTGACAGGGAACTGAGGCTCTCTGTCTGCTCTGCTGACTGGCATGGGGATGCGGTGCTGTGGCAGGATGCAACCCACTGACCTGCCTGCTGGCGGGTTCACGAGCTGTAGTGTGGCTTGTAACTGCTGGACCCGGCCAAGGTTGGTCCAGTAGTTCCTCATGCGGTGGGCAAGGCTGCCCAACTGCACTGCATCAAAGCTGATTGGGGTGCCAATGAGTTGGCACACTTGCCTGAAGTCATCCTCAGCGATGCTGGGATTGTTGTGATGCTGGAAAGCCACATTCTCAATGAGGTAAGCCGGGGGCAGGGGCAACAACTGCTGCAGCGTGCCAATGACACGCATGAGGCTGTACAGCAGTTGTGAACGAGAACCCTGCAGGCCCCGACTTGGGCCTGCCATTGAGAGTTCTTGGCAGGGGAAGCCTCCCACTACCAGCCAGGGGGCGTCCCTGTGATCGGTTGCTATGCTGAATAGCTGCTGGCTGCTGATGAGTTGCACATCCGCTGGTAACAACTCAAAGGCTTGCTGAATAGTTGAAGCTGGTAGGAGCTGCGGGTATCTGAGGTGTAGCTGCTGCACTCTGAAGGCTGCTACTGACTGTGCTGCTGGATCAATGTCCGAATAAAGGTACTGCTGGACCCTTGCTGCTTGCTGCTGAAAAGAATTGAAGGCTGACTGGAAAAGTGTTGAGCTGTAATGTAGGCTTGACACCATGCTGCTCAGCTTGACCTTGGTAAATTCCTGGTAAGCTGATGGCTGAAGTGCTGGCTGACTGCTGAAGTTCCGCTGCTGAGAACTTGACAGTGAGGTCTGCTAACTGCTGCATTTCTGGTGGCTGCCAAGTGATTGGCGAAAAAGGTTCTGGCCCCTCACCCCCCCCCCAACAATGAATCACTGTCCGGGATGTGTGCGTCCAGGGCAGTGGTATTGTTGGCCAGTAGACAGGAGAGGGCGTGCCACTGCTGTGCTGCAAGGCTGTTCCGAACAAGGCCGGTGGCCAGGTGCAGCTGCGAGGCCTGCAACAACAAGGCTGCAGGCCCAGCTGCTACCCGGCTGGCTGGTGCAGCAGCTGCTGCAAACGCAAAGGCTGCAGCAGCTGCTGATGGTTGTCAACTGCTGCTGTGACCCACATCTACAGCCAGCTGCTCATGGCTGTAGACAGTGAGGTCTGGGGTACCATTAGCAAACATGACTGGTGGCAGTGGTGCAGACTCATGCTCAAGATCAATGCGTGCTTCTGACCAATTAGCTGCACAAGCACCAGGATGCCTGCTAGGTGCATCAGCAATGTTGTGCACACCAGGTTTGTGCACAATGGTGTAGCGGTACTCACTCAGCAGCAGGGCCCAACGAGTGGCCTGTGAGACGATACCAGACTTGCAGTGAGCAGCCACAAAAGAGGCTTGGCATCAGTATGATGGTAGTAATGCACGCCCAACAGGTAGGGGCGGAAGCTGCGTGCCCCGTAAACAGCTGCCAAGCATTCACCCTTGTATGCAGGATAATTTGACTCAGCAGTGTTGAGAGACCGTGACACACATGCAATCATGGACTCCTTGCCCTCAGCATCACGCTGATTGAGTATGGCAGCAATGCCATGCTGGCTCCAATCAGTGTAAAGGTGCAAGGTCTGAGTGGGATCAGGCAGGGCCAGGGCCAACCCCGGGCACCAGGAAAGCCTGCTTGATCTGATCGTATGCCTGCCGGCATGCATCAGTCCACTCATATGCAACATCCTTCTTAGTAAGCTGATACAATGGCTTGGCAATGCTGCTGAAATGCGGTATGTAACACCGATAGAAATTGAATAAACCAAGCTGAGCCTGCAACTGCTTCACACTGGTGGGAGCAGGCAGGTCAACCATTTCCTGCACCTTGGCTGGTTTGGGCATGAGCCTCTTGGCATCCAGCAGGTGACCCAGGTATGGAATGCAGGCAGCTGCCAGAATAGACTTGGCAGGATGCAAAGCTAGAAGCACAATAGACAGGTGCTCCAGTAAAATATACTTGCCCCAGCCGTGTGGCGGTGTCACCACTGAGTATCTGCCCGTCAACACGCTTCAAGGGGTTTCCAGTGGTTTACCCTTGTCGTAAAAGAGGATAGTAATAATTGATTAATAATCCGCCTGCGAAACACCGGGCGCGAGGCCGATGGCAGTAAATGCTATGGCTGATGGTATCTATTATCATTTTTATTAGACAGGTGCTCCAGCAATGTGGTCAGATCACGGAGGTGAGTCTCCATGTCTGGACTGAACAACAAGATGTCATCCACAAAGACATCCACAGTATGCGCCAAACCAGCCCTGCCAATCTTGTAACCCATGACCTTCTGAAACTCAGCAGTTGCATTGACATGCCCATATGGCATGCGCTGGTATGAATACAAACGACCACGCCAGTGGAAGGTGCACATGCGGGATGCTGCTTTAGAAAGCCTGAGATTGAGGAAACCCTGCCTACAGTCCAGCTTGGACATTACTGTGGTGCCTGCTGCTGCCACCCGGCGAAACACATCCTTCGGCAGCGGTGCCCTGTAGCAATCGGGCTTGGTGTTGGTGTTGTTTTGCCTCAGATCAGAGGCCATTCTGCGGTCACTCCAGCTGCCGTCAGGGGCACGCTTGAGTGGGAAGGTGAGGTTGTAGGCATGAGGGTTGTTGGTGGGCGCCTCCTTGATGAAACCAGCCTCCAGCAGTTCACCAACTTTCACATCCCCCACCTTGAGCTCCTCCCCATGATGCTGCCTGGGGGGCTCCCACATGCGCTTATTGGGGTCATACAGTTCAAAATCTATCTCCCTGCCATTGTACCCCTTCATATCCTTGGCTGAATAGGCAAATGCTGACTTATGCTCTTCCAATATGCTGACTGGCTTGATTAGCTGCTCTAGGGTGGCATTGGGATGGTTTCCGAGTATCCACTGCCCAGAGGGGTGTGTGGTCCAGCGCTCATCAAATGGCATGTCTGGCTCTACCTGTGGCCGAAGCTGATCCAGGAAGCCCGGGTCAAGCTTGTACCACTGGGGGCCTGCAGCAGCTGATGGACCAGCTTTCTCAGCTGCTGCACATGCCACCTGGTCCCAGTTTTGCTGGAACTCAGCAGTGCCCTCCTGGAGGAGGGGGGCTTGGTTGGCTGGCACCCTGCGCAGCAGAGCACTGAACCATGTCATTGCAGAGCCTGCTGTCTATGTACAGTCGGCCCTCCAATGTCTTGCAGATGCAATGAACAGCAGTGTGAGCCTCTATCCCAGCCGAGCTGACCAGTGACGGCTGCTGGACTGCTGTTGTAACTGCTGTGTTGAACTCAGCCATCTCAGCAGGTGACATGCGCTGAGGTGGTGACAGCTGAGTTGCTGTGACTGCCGCTGCTGCGAGCGCTGGGGCTGCAGCAGCAGCAGGTGCCGGGGCAGCCGCAGCTGGAGCCGATACTGCCAACACAGGCACTGGACCGTCAGGGAATCCAATGATGTCATCAACAAAGACATAGCGAGCCTGGCCAGCACAGACAAACTGCTTGGTGACAACAGCTATAGCTGCAGCTACCAACAAAATGGCTACTTTACCACCCCTGGTATCACCATAGAATGGCACTTTACCAGCCCTGGTTGTACTTTACCAGGTGGTACCTGCCCTATTTATGCACCAGGGTGGTGTCAGGGTGGAGGTGCCGTGGTGCCAGGGGTGGTGGTGTCCAGTGTACCAGGGGTGGTGCCACGACACTGCCATGGCACGGCAGCTTGCCACTGACTGCCTTAGTACACTGGCCGTCAATTGACTCATTGGCACTGCCCAGCCGGTGGCTTGTGCCACAGCCACCAGTTGTATTTAGAGATGGTCAAACATTTCTTGAGTCTAGACCTTGAGTTACAGTAAAGTACCCTGAGCAAGTTCACACCAACACCATGCATGCAGCCATTACTAGAGAAGTCACTCAGCCTCCCAGCCGGGGTTGCTGCATTAGTTATGCGGGCATAGGAAGGCCTGCTGCCCTGTACAAAGACCCAGAGTCCCGTCGCAGTGCTACCAACTCTTGTGAGTCATATAGTGCTGCACAATGCTGACATTCAAATCTGCAACTTGATTGCATGCAACACAATGTACCACTTCCATACCCCTCTCCAAATCTGGGTTCACAGATATCAGTGGCATACCGATTAGAGGGTCCAACCTGACACAAGTGTCCCCTGCAACGGCTACAGCTGTTGTTGTTGAGGTATGCATTTGCTGAGCCCTTCTGTTTAGTGCACTACTGTGGAACTGCCCGTACAACAGCTCATGCAGTGTGCCTGCATAATCTCTGTGAGACACAATGCCCAATACCTTCATGAAAGACATGGTAGTGCTGTCATCGTGCCATTGGTGCATGAGCGCCCAACCAAACTCCTTTGCCCTGGCATGGCCAGGATGCACAAACCTAGCACTTCCGACAGTAACCTCAGGATACAGATTGTAGGTGAAGCTGCTGATCATAGGACTGATTAATAGGTGCCTGTTGAGGTCTGCTGTTGACAGCAGTTGGTGTGGAGACGTCCTGGGTCTGCCTCTAGCAATTGTTTGCTGCTGCTACTGCTGCTGCTGCTGCTGTTGTTGCTGTTGCTGTTGCTGTTTTGCCCAGAGCTTCCAGGTGCTGAGGATATGCTGTAGGCAGGCAGCTGAGTACGACCACTTGCTTTCTATGCTACTGCTGTTTCCGTTGCATTGCACACGGTATGACCTTTTGTCTCTGGAACTCATACCAGTCAAGTAGGTGTCCAGGTACTGGTGAAAGGCTTGAGCATACCTGCATGCAAGGTGAACAGGATTTTTCCAAGTACATGGTTCATGAGCATTCAAACTGCCAACCACACACTCGGTTTCTGCAGCGTTGCATAGTAAGCAGCATGGTTCACATAGCAAAGGCAACACAAGTTGCTGATTGTCTTGTACTTGAGCTGCCGGTACATGCACACCTGTCATCAGTCACCATGTAGAATCGATGCACCGCCATTCTCAGCGTCACATTGGCTCCAGCAGTGAAGTTTGGCAGGGCTGCACCTTTGAGTTTCACCACGACCAGGGTTTGATGCAAGGGCATTGCTGGTATCTGGTAACGTAGTGACATCTCCATGGCATACTCTACTGTAAACTTGCTGACTGCTGGCACACAGAAACTGCTGAGATCAGACCAGGATGCAAACACTGCCAGCTCATAGTGAAACTGAAAATACGAACAGCTTAAGGGGCGTGTTTGCACCTTGACGAACTGACAGTCGTGTCTACATCTTTTCATGCCGCACGAGGGGTTTTGTGGCACTTAAACCGTCAAAGTTTGCTGACTCAATACCTCCACAAGAAAGATCTGCTGCTAGAAGAGCAGGAGCGCTCCAAGAAGACTTCAAGCTCATTGCTGTCAGTAAGTGACTGCTGCAACAACAGGGACGCCTTCATACAAATGCAGCTCCACCTTTCACTGCATTGCCATGCATGCACCAAAGTACTATGGGTTTGATATCAGTTCAGGGGCCACACAGATGCAATCTATCAGAAATACAGGCAGTTTCTGTTCAAGTTGTTGCTTCAAACAAGTAGTGCGACCCACGTAGTGCGACCCACACAGAGCATGTAGGGTCACGTTCACCGCTGTTACAACTCATGAGGAACTTCACGCTTTGACTTCCAGGTTAGTGGTTCAGCAGCTCCTAGTAGGAGGGCAGCAGCAGGGAGTCATGCCAGGCCCCCCGGAGCACATGCAGCAGGGGAACTGGCATTAATGGCCAGCGTCTGGGAAGCATCAGTTTTTCAGGCCCGGATGATGCGACTGCAGCTTTACATGGAGATGACGCAAATGGTCAGCAAGTGCAGGAGTTCTGTAAGGGTGAACAGGGCCATGAGGTTCATGCTGATGATGCTGTTGGGGCACGATACTATCTCATGGTAGTTACATTGAGTAACAGAGATGTTGACAGCATTTGACAGATTGCACTGGTCTTCATTATGACTGCCATCCATTTATTGCTGCAACACCAATAGTAACCAGTCTGACTGGTTTTCAATCACAAATGACCTTTGCAGCACAGTCGGTGTCAAAGCATTGCATAGAAGCACAAGCTGCTGGTGTGGACCTTATATACTGTGACGTATACCATTACAAATATGTATATGCTGCGATATATTTTGACAGGTCAACCTGAAATGAATGGAAATATCACAGCTACGTGTTGACAGTAATTTATGCCACGGTTTGAATCAAGTCCGAACGGGTTTACCTGGGTCATTCACCGCAATATTAGTTGACGATTCGCAAGAGCTCTTGGCTCGAGCCACTGTACTTCGCGCAAACTACAGCAGAAGCAGTACAAGAAAGTGACCAGAACAAGTTCAGGGAAGTACAGAACCTGGTTCATGCAAATCCGGATTGTTCCAGCCTGTTCAAGTATAGTCCATGTGATTCAGGTTCGAGCAGTTGCCACGAACCATGTTCACGGTTCCTGTGAGCTCAGTTGGCCGAAGTAGTAGGGGGAAGGGGGCGCTTCACAAATGAGATTGCATAATCATGCATATCCGATTCGTCCCATGGGACTTAGGCCAAAGCTTTAAGTGAAGTCAGTGTGTGCAGTGGTTGTCGCATAGTTCGGCCACGTATCAAAGGCGTCACACGGTGTCACTGGAGTATGCTGTGCCAGTGGCGGTCAGCAAAACTACGTAGTGTATACAGCCTAGTGACTGAGTGTAGGTGAGGCGATGGGGTGACATGAAGTACCCGCCATTTTCCAACTGCGGCTGCAGCAGTTCAACAGTTCTACAGCTGTTGAACAGCTGGCTGCATTGAGCTTGCTGTTTGTGTATACTGCTGTGAACAAACTCTGTGCAATGCCCAATGAGTCTGGACTTGGCTCGCTGACGGCCGGAACTTGCACAACGTGAGACCTGACACCTGCAGCTGCTAACAAAGGACCATTCTGATAGACCCGGTCGGTTTGCAAATAATAATAATTTGCACGCAGTATGCCAGTGGAAAATTACAGATTGCCTGTATGCACCTGCTAGTATGCTGTGTTCTCATGGGGCTTTGCGGTGTATGAGACCTGGTCCATGCTCTTCATACTCTTGCTTCGACATCCACAATTGTTGAAAGGAGCCAAGCGAAGCAAGGATACTGCCACCTGCAGCGGAAGGAACACATGCAGGCAGCAGCGCCGATAAGCACCACAGCACAAGCAAACGCAGTATATTACCAACTTTCTGATGAAATGGTACCCTCTACAGCCAAGCATCATCATGCAGTACATGCAAAACATCAAATACGACTCTTGAAGTGCTCAGACACTGGCAGCAGCTCCTTCACATGGATCATGGCAGCTGATACTGGTGATGTGTTATGTACTGCCACCACAAAGCACAGGAGGTGAACCCTCACCTATCCACACAGCATGTCTCCTCTCTGTTGGATTAACGGGCGCAGTAACTTTCACCTTGGTGCCACCCGGGGCTGCTGCAGACACCTCAAGCTCAAGCCGCTCACGCATCTGGGTTAGCAGGGATGTGCCACCTGCATCAGCACAACAAGTAGCAAACTACGCAATGACAGAATGACAGACCAAACCATGGCAAATGGCAAGAGGTTTGCAATGTGTCTCGCGTGCTGAAGCTCAATCTTTGTGAAGAAGTTGAAGTCAAAGAGCAAGGGATACCGTATCTTTATGCCACAGGCTTCATGCTGATGACAAATGAGTACCGCTATTTGCCTACCTGCTAGCACAACATGTTGATACAGATCCTTGCGCACGTCTGTATCACACTGATTTACGCTGTTCACTACCAGGCCAGCAAGGCCCTTCATTCCTTCAGGAAGATAGTAATCAGACATGCCAGGGAAGCTGTGAACCAGTTGCTGCGTGCAAAAGTACACATGAAGCACATGTGAACAATATCTGTCAATGCTGCAGGCAAGATAACATGGTGACTAAGCAAAGCACAACAACAGAGAACCTATGCGTATGTGCAATTTGAACCATAGAGCAAAGTTTGTGATTGCCAACAGGAGAAAGATTACAATAAGGCAGCGCAATGGAGTAACTTTGTCTAGCCAGACCCTGGCTCAAAAGGATAAACTCACTGGCTGGAAGAGCAACTCTGGCACCTTGAACCTGTCAACACCGACTTGGATCTCTTGGCCATCTGGTAGCTACAAAATGAGCAAGATAGCAGGAGCACTAAGTTGTGATCACCTTGCATTGCACTCACGAGACCCTCTGATGATGGACACAGCCTGAGCAGCCTACTGGAGGAGATGGCCACAGAAAACGCTCAGGCGTACTCAAGTGAAGTCGTTTCTTGTATTATTACTGTTGTCTGAATATAACCTAACACACAGATGCATGGTTCAATCACCAGTGCAAGGCCAGATGAAAGACCTGCTCACAGCACCAACTGGCAACAACACATCACAACCACAAGCACTGGCTGCTTGCCATGGACACAATTCTGGTCATTCAACTTGGATACAGTCTCATACAGTGAAAGTATGCACGTGTAACATGCCCTCTCGCAATGGATCATGGCATCAGCACACATACCAGCCGGTACAATGAGAACAGCACAGGTGCTGCATTGTGCTGGCGTCAACATGCCCACCTCATATGTGATTGCTGGCACTGTAAGGTTGTCAGCTTCCACAAAATGCACGTCACTCACACGGCTGACTAGTTCCTTGATATCTGCGACAATGAGCTCAATTTGGTGCTGCAAGAAACTTTGTGTAACACCACTGCTGTTGACAGTCAGGACCTGCAGTAGTCAAGCGTAAACAAGAGATGACACTAGCACCTTATACACATACAACTGTAAAGCAAAAACTACTGCTGTGGAGGTTCTGCCGGCAGCTCACGCTTTTCATCCTATTATATTGCAGTCAACTGCAAATGTGCAGTGCTTGCTCTCTCTCTGACAAGACCTCTACCTAGCATCACATCCACTGGCCAACACAGAAGCCTGCTGGTGTCATTGATGTTTAGCCTGAGATGTCAATGTGCCTTGTTATGTCACTACAGCACTTGCCAGGCATGCCACACGTGCACTCACATCAAACTCTCCAGGGAAGCCTTTTTTCTCTGCACGCTTGAAGGTCTGTCTGGGCCTGAGCTGAGCACCTTTGGCCTCCAATGCCTTCTGTAGGCACAAATTGAGTAGGTAACCACCTACAGGGCTGCGGCTGATGGATTTGGTGAGAACATACCCATCGTGCACTCCAGCGACTGCAGGGCACAGTAACAGCCGCTTGGCAACGTACAACACATTGCTATGATTCCTGAGGCACAATCTAAGCATCTGAGAAATGGCACAACAGCCGGTATGCATCAATGCCATGCACGCGAGTGAAGCATCCTTACCGGTAGTGCCAGAGTAGCTTGCATCAACTACAACACTCGTCTGCTTTGCCACGGAGAACGTCGCCAGTACAGCATCCTTGGCAAGGAACACAGCTGGGCACCTGCAGTCAGCCAGGACATACCACCATACCTGGTGAGAGCAGCTAAGCCCTCACCCTGCTCATGAACGTGCTAGTGGGTGCAACACCGCAGCATGCCCTGCCTAGCAGGTGTCACTGCCGGAACATAGTGGTACAAGAACAGGCGCAAATGCAGCCTTCGGACACAAAAGATGCCTTCTCCAAGGAACACCTCTAAAGGATAATCAGTGTTGCAGTATCACTATGCCTCTGCTGTTAGCAACAACTGCAGCACGATATCTTGGCTGGATTCATATCACTGCAGGCAGAAGGAGAGCTGCACAGTAGGACGCACCCAAGTGACTCAAACGCTGCTTGCACAGTCCTTTCCCGCACATTCTGAGTGTTATGTGTCGGCTCAGCCAACAGCACAGCATTGTCCTTGGGATCAACATGTAGGCGTTCCCTGCGGGAGACAAAACAGCAGTGTCATTGCATGGACACGTCAAACGAAACCAGCTATGACCATGGCAGAATGATTGTGATAAGTGTGAACAACGACAAACATCCAGCACTGCATAGACAGCAGCTGCTGCACACAGCAGGCAAACTTATGATGTGACTTTCAGCTCCTGTATGCATGCATTAAAGTTAGGTGTGACTTTGTGTCGGTCATGTAACGAATGAGTGCATATCACACCCATTGCAGAGTCCAGAGCTCCAGAATCAAGGAGCCTCTGCCATACAGCTGCACCATCCTGCTGATGGCTACCATCAGGCCACGCACGGATGAAGGACACTCGGAAGTCACACATGCCAGCTGACCTCAGTGCATATTCCCACAAGCTTTGTGTAATCTCCCAGTCAGCTAGCAGACCTTCAGCATTGAATGGTGATATGACCTAAAAAGGAGAGAAATGGAAGACTGTGAAGGAGTGTTGCAGATGTGCGCTAAAGCAGAACTCTTGCCAAGGCATTACAGGTGCATGTTACATGCAAGGGATGCAATACTTGCATTATATTCATGACTGAGCAGTTCATTGCCACACACAAAAGCTGTTGGAACTGGCCAATTCAGCAGTCTGCTGCCTTGACAGCCCGCACGGCTTGGCATCCCGCATACAGTAAGGTGGCCCTCAGGGCAGCTTGCACACCTTGTGGGGTCAGACCTCATGCACAATGTACACTACTGTGTTGAGCTTCACAGCCATCTCTAGTCACCTGTGACATGATGCTTCCCTACCTCCATGGCTTGTCGCTTGTAGCCTAGCTCTTGACTGCCTAAGTATAGCTGCCTGCCTTTAGCTGGCGCATCATTGCCATTTGCCTCTGAGCCATCTCCAGCTGGGCTCCATACTGCTCCAACAACCTGCTTTCAGCAGCACGGCACCATCTACTATGACTAAAACTAGCCTCCAACACACTCGCACCTGACATACAGGAAGAATTTGATATTATGCAGATCTCATGAAATGTAGACCTTGCAAATGTGCCAATATGCCCCATCTGAGGTACACCTAGACAGACCAAGCCAGCAGCTTACAGAGGGGAACACTGCTTTGGGTGTATCATCTCCAGCGTAGCCGGCCTTGACTTGCCAGCTGCCCAGGTCAAGCACTACGGCATTCACTTCGTCTGGCCACATAAACCAACAGCAGCAGAACCGAGTTAGTCCCAGAATCAGACTGGGTGGCAACTTGCTGTCATCAGTGAGCGACACCACACCTCCTCCATAGATTGCAGCCATAGAGACAGATCGATGCGCTCTGAGAGCTCCCTAAGCTACCGGCAGCCTATACTAATCAGTACCGACTCATCACACCTTTTCGGTACCTTAGGCTCGCTCGCAGAAAAAAAATAGAAGTAGTCGTCTTTCTTTTTAAGATCTGGTCCCTTGGCAACCAAGACAGATCCTTGTGGACAGCCGTGTGTATGCTGAGAGATATGGCCTCTGAACACTGCTGGTTTCAATACCGCTTCGCTCTGAGAAAAAATAACAAATGTAATATCTACATACAGGCACCATCGTCTCTGCATTAACACGATGGTATGCAAATACACACAAACACACCGGGGACAAGCAATGCTTTAGGCTAGAAATTGGACTTATGTAGGTTTGCTGGGAAAAGATTTCAAACTGCAAGTGTCGAACAGTTCATTCACTCACTCTCTGCGCACTAGACCTATTCGAGCGCCGGAGTGAGTATACAGCCCGCGCATCTGAATTGTGTCCAAAATCAAGCTTGTTTGTTATCCTGTGTGTCTGCCTAGACGGGTGGAGCAACTTGCCGTTAGTTTATAAACAGATGCAGTACATCTGCAATCCAACTTTTCAGATAGCTGATGACGATGACGCCCCGCCACCAGGTTTCGGTGCTGTGTGCAATACAAGTGCGTTTCAAAGAACAAGAGCAACATCGCACCACAACCGGCAGCAGCAATTGCCCACCGACCCCAACCACAATCTTGGTGGACCGAGCCGGCAGCAAGTAGGCAGCCAAAGTCGTTGCATTAGCTCAAACGCAAGGTCTGATGTGCGACTGGGGGCAGCACGTCAGTTTCAGAAAGCATTATCAGGCAGCATAGCTGAGGCCAGAAGCACATGCACCACTAGCACAGCAGCAGCACAGGCGCCTCAGCATACCCAGCAACGACACGAACCTGACTATGGCGTGCATGCAGACGATAATCGTGAGTACGGCCGTATCGGCAGGAGCAGGCATAGCACCTGGCAGCCCAACAAGGTTAGTATCCCGAATGGTGCACGGCCACGTGCTGACCTCAAACATGCTCCTGTCAGAGATAATGTCAGCAAGGGGTCTCAGCATTCCAGCAGCCCTCGACAGCCGGTAAGTGGTCAATATCATCATCAACCACAGTATCATGTGCCAGTAAGGTTAGCCACACCAGATTATGGTGACTACAGCCATGCAGATGATTACGGATGTGATGTAGTAAGTAGCAGTAATGTGGGTCAACGGAAACAGAAGGGCGCCAGAGGAACGAATTCGTACGTGGCAGCTTCGGCTGCTGCCACTCAGGCACTTTCAGGATGCAACAGAAGGGTGGGTCTCAGTTACTATCTGGATGACAAAGCAAACCTGCATTGGTTGCACATTGATGATCTGTGCTGCGCCCACCATGACATGTGACAGCAGAAGGACAGCATAGTATATTCTTATCACGATGGCTGGCTGCTGTTCCAGCTACAGCTTCTTCTGACAGCAATATACACAGAGGATAGTAACCACACTGTGTAGAATTTTCAGGTCAGCTGCATGTCACATCGATTCAAGCCACTGTTCTGGAGTTCCTTGCTGGGTGCCCTGGTATGCGCCTCCAAAGCATAATCAGTGGCCATATTGCTCTCACAGCATGTGACCTGGCTGATTCTGAAGCGCTCTGCGCCCATCTTGCAGGCCCATGGTGTTCAACAGCATGACACTTGTGGCCAGACCTCTGCCACAGTCCATATCTTGGACCGTGCGTGCAGTCATACACTGGAAGCTGAGCTTGCAGCCGTACGTGAGGCTTTGGTGGAGGCTGAAGCCCGGCAGGTGGAGGCAGCAATGACGGTCCTAATGCTGGAGAGTGACAACAGCACATTACAGGCACAACTACGGGGCATGAGGCAGCAGAAGCAACAACTGGAGATGATGTTGTTATTTGCTGGGGAGGAAGAGCAGCCCTGATCCCAGCAGTAACTGATGATCTTGCAAGAATCAGTGCAGGGACCCACATTGTACATGTTTGTATGTTCATATGATTTGCTGAGCAGCACGTAGCAGTCCCAGGACCAGGATATGATGATTCGGAAGCTCATGACTTAATGCTAACCTGGTTAGCAGAAGATGTGTGAGCTGTTTTTCTCATTATTTGATGATACTATGTGGGCCTGTGGTGCAGATTGCCTTGAAGTTGGCTGTTGAAAACGTCGTGTGAGAGTGGGCAGTCTGAGACTGTTCTGCTTGAGATCAGTGTTTGCAGTGGGTCTCTAGTCCGGCTACGCCTTGATGGCGTGGCACTGAAACATGTTGTGCCTCTGTGGCGGTCAGCTGAAACTTCAGCCTAGTGACTGAGTGTAGGTGAAGCGATGGGGCGATGTGCAATACCCGCCATCTACCAGTCCCGGCTGTTGGCTCAATTGATCAGTGACTACACCAATACCACTGCAGCTGTGGTTAGGTTGAGGCGCAAGTCCCTTTGGTCTCCCTTGTGAGCCGGCAACTGCCCTCAAAACGCCCCAATGTTGTCGCGCATTGTCGTTGTCTACGTCCAACAGCTAAAGACACCCCTGAACGATCTGCCAACCACACATCTCAGCTCCGTCGTCCGGTTTATCGCCCCAAATGCGTTGATATGCTTGTATGTTGACAGTAAAAAGTGAATTAGTGACAGTGAACACCACATATAATACCAGTCGTCTGTAAGCAAAATCGACTGTTGGCTGCAGCTCTGAGTGAAATGGTCAGCACCGGCTTATAAGGTTGGTGCTGCTATGATGTACTCAACAAGGGAGTACAAACAGCAGGCACAGAGGTATTGGCAACAGTTTCATGGGCCGGTGGTACCATGGCTGTTGCCCAAGGTCTTGTAGTGCTTGTTGTGGACTGCTTTCTTGTGCTGCTACGGATGCATGGCACTCACCCCTTACTGTTTGACTCAAATATGTGATTGTAACTGCGCTACTTGCGAGGTCAATTGGAAGCTGAATCGATCAGGCGCGGCCGTTCACCTGCAACCTGGAGATCATAAGGAGGAAGAACTCGCAGGTTTCCGCCCTTGGTCCCCTGCATGTTCGATGTGTGGCTGGCCATCTGGACGGATTACCAAGTGACTTAGCTGACGTACTTGCAGCGGCTCTTGATGGTAATGAAGAAATGCCGGGCTGCACTGTACAAGATGCTGTCACTTAAACTATTTAGCGATCTTGGCTGCATGCGTGTCCTGATGGCGTCGTCAGCCATTGCCTCGCAGTGTACTGTGGTGCTGTACTGTGGGGTAATGGGAGAGTGTACAGGTTACCATGGTCCCGAAAAAAGTCCGCAATTGCAGTATAAAATTGTAATTTCAGAGAAAGAGCCTTTGTGCGCAAGCTTTGGCCATATCGAGTCATTGGCGTGTTAAGGCACGAACGCACCTTCGGCCAACTGGGGGCGGCCCCGGCAGCCTGCGTTTGCATTCTTAGGCTTAAAACATAAGTTTCGGTGGCCATGACGACCGCAGCATCGTACCACGACCTTGACACGCGAAGGTAAACCCGCCGCTAGGCTGGGCCAACATTCTCTAAGTTCAGAAAACCGAGGTTTTCATTCGCCGATGAAACTATAAACTGTAAACGTGCACTCACGAAAACGGCACAAGGACAACCAGCAGAGCCTAAAGGCCTGGAGACGGAAAGCGACATCCTTATGTTGGCAGCAGGCACGGCAGGGGGGCGGATAGCGCCTGGCGTAGGCGCCAACTTGATTGGACAGCATGCACACGATAGGAACCAGGATGCCACCGTCTATGTTGGCAATCTAGATCTGCAGGTAGTTTCCGCTCACAAGCAGAACATCGTCTGTGGATTGCGCAGTGACGATGTACCTTTTGTTGCTGCTGGTCATTGGGGCTCTTGTTGAGATAGCTTGAGTACGTTGGCTGCCACCCATGCAGGTGACTGAGGAGATAGTGTGGGAGCTATTCACACAAACGGGACCGTTAGGCACGTTCTGAGTGTGATCATTCTACAATATCTTGCGCCCCCTCCCCCCTCCACTTCCCGTCACTGCAAGTTCAGACGCGGGTAGCAGGCTGGTTGGCAACTTGGATCTGCATTCTCAAACAGCAGAAACAAGGCGTTCCTAGTTGCTCAGGCTGTCAGCACGTGTCGTACATGTCAAGTTTCCCACTCAGGACAACAGACAATTAAACCCTGTTGCCGTTGCTGATGATCATCTGCAGTGAATGTGTACCTGCCCAAGGACAGAGTGACGAACAGTCACCAAGGATATGGCTTTGTTGAGTATCGGTCAGAGGAGGATGCCAATTATGTGAGTTTTCTTGGTGGCGGTGCTTCTGGTGCCAACAAGCCAGATTTGTCCAAAAATGTACACCATCATGTCAGCAATTGCCCAGTATTTGTCTCACCTGCTTTCTGGATGGCCACCCCAGCCTGACAACGCTGTGAGCGAGGGCACTGCTCTATCTATATATGTGCAGCAGAATACCGATATGCTGTTGAGGTGGCTCAGCACTTTTGCCCTGGCACTGTCCTAGCGCTAGATATTGTATACTGAGATGTGAGGTGTGTCGGACCATCTCAGCCGCAAAGTACAACATTTGCACTTTTTCTAGTATTGACATTGTACTTCTACTAGGTTCAGTCCTCATGCTGTATTGGCCCTGCAGTGCATCAAAGTCCTGAACATGGTGAAGCTGTTTGGCAAGGCCATTCGTATCAACAAGGCATCACAAGACAAAAACAGCAATGAGGTTGGAGCCAACCTGTTTATAGGAAATTTGGACTCAGACGTTGATGAAAAGGTGAGCATGCAATGCTTCGGGGGGCTGATGTAACCAGCACAACAACGTGCATCCCATCAACCATCACCTTACTTCTTTGGATGGAGAACAGCTCTGGCAGCAGCAAGGTTCCTGGTAGTGCAGGAACAACCTTGTGTTCTTTACCTCCAATCAGTGTGGCCTGCTGCGTTTCCTGCGGTTCGCTGCAGTTATTGTATGACACATTCTCTGCGTTCGGTGTCATAGTCAATACACCCAAGCTGATGCGTGACCCTGACACTGGCAACAGCAAGGGTTTTGGATTTGTCAGTTTTGACTGCTTTGAAGCCAGTGATGCTGCTATTGAGGCTATGAATGGTCAATACCTGTGCAATAGGCAGATCACAGTGTCGTATGCGTATAAAAAGGACACCAAGGGTGAGGAGGGGCCAATGCGCTGGCCAGCAACATGCTCAGTGTGAAGCAGATGGCTGTGATTGCAGCCAGCTCCTAGTGTTGCCAACTTGCTCCCGTTGTGAATGTGGATCAAGCATACTGTGCATTGTGCACTGCATTGTTGCAAGCTGCTGCGATGATCAAGAGATTCCTCAAAGCAAAATGCTAGAATCCACCCTCAGTCATGGTCCTCAAGATTATGGTGGCCAGCATTGCTGGTGCAACTATTTGCATCGGCAGCAAAGCTTGTGTTTGGTCAATTTCAGGTGAACGCCATGGTACTCCTGCAGAGAGGTTGTTAGCAGCTCAACGAAGAGCCAATCAGGCGGAGAAGAGCCGACCACACACCTTGTTTGCCACGGGTCCACAACAGCAGCCACAGCATATACCAGAAGTACACCAGCAAGAACCCAGCTTCGGAGGTGAGGGATTTCAAGCCTGATTTCTCTCCACTAATGCATGTTGAACATGTACGGCATTGAGCCACATAGACTGCAGGCAAGAGCGCTGCAATGGTCTCAACCTCAATCTTGCTTTCGTGTTGTTTGATGCGTCTAGTATTTCGCTTGTCTATACTGCAGGGATGCCAGCAGCCACCCCAGCTGCCTCAGCAGTAGCATCTGCTGCACCGTCTGCAATGGCCCCACCCGCTGGTCTACCTGGGGGCATTCCTCCACCACCTGTTGTCCCCTGGCATGTGCCACCACCTGCTGCTGGAGGGTATTACGAACCAATGGTGTTACACCCTCCACCCTGGGCACTGCCATCAGGTAAAGATTTTCAGGTGCTTGGATTTGCGCATATATCCTGCTTTGTGCTGCTGAATTCACGAAACTCTTGTGCTTGTATCATGTGGCATCCCTTGTTGCGTTTAAGCTCACATCATCAACAGTCTGCCATGCCCATGTGCACTGAAATGAATACATCTGTCATGCAAGCTGCGTATACAGCTGGATATTGTGGCTTTCATCTTGCTCTGAACTCAGCAGTGTGACCAGAGTGCAACAGTGCCAAAATAAGGCTCAGATTTTTCAACAGGAGCTTCTGATGTTCTGGTATACTTTCTTGCTGTCTCTCTGACAGGCGTACCACCCCCAAGCTTCTATCACCGCTCTGTTCTTGTGCCAGGCCAGTTTCCTACAAGTGTGCCACTACCACCTTGGGCAATGCCACAAGCACAATAGTCAGAACTTTAGGCATGGGTGCATCACGCGGTCATTGGTCAACGTGGGTTTGGGTTTGGGCTGCAGCCCAGCCCCGTGTTGTGTGTGGTGTCCATGGCAGACCACAGCATTCTTCAGGAGATAGTTGTTGCCGACAAGTCGCTTGGCCCGCACCGTGGGTTTGACAACGATACGATGATGCACACGATGCCATGATGACATGATGGAGGATGGCAGCAGTGATGGGCGCAGCTTAGAGTATAGCGGTCAAACTGCGAGACCAAGGCAAGGGCCTTGCGGCCGGAAAGGGTAACTTCCTTCCTTCCATGGCAAGGGGGACATGGTGCCAGCTGTTTGTGTATATTCATGATCTAATCCACTTGCGTTGCATGCATGAGACCCTCTGATGCTGGACACAGCGCAGCAGCTGCAGCCTACTGGGGAAGATGGCAACAGGACGCACTGAGGGAAACTCAAGTGAGGTCATCTATTGTATCTTATTACAGTCTGAAAACAACGTAACACGATGCACTAGCCCTACTACTACTACTATATATATATATAAGTTACCCATTGACCATAGCAATCCTGCCATCGGCCCCGCGCCCCATTTCAGAAGCGGACAACAACAATCCATGCTGAGCGGTTCGACCGCCATTATGCTCACATTGACAC
>JABEVS010000456.1:9388-50820 GCA_018290735.1 Coelastrella sp. MACC-549
CACCCCCTCTCCCCCCCCCGCGCCTCTCCCGACCGCGGCGGGGGAGGAGGAAGAGAAGGGGGTAGCGGCTTGTCCGGCGGGGGCGGCGGGGGCACGCCAGTTGTGGGAGACAAAAAACAGGGGGTAAAGGGGAAGGCGCAAAGCCCCGGACCGAGGCATTTCCTTTCTTTTATTAACATCTAAGATGTAAAAAAAGGAAGGGGGGGGGGGTGGGGGGGGGGGGGGGCGCGTCATAAGAGGGTTATCCATCACAGCACGAGCGCAATTGTTGCACCACCTCATGTTGCAGCCTGCAGATCATGCCAATCTCTTGAGAGCAGTTGGCAGTCCAATGATGTTGTTCTGTTCACCTGTTGTCAGCTGCTGCTTCCGCAACCAAATTACTCCTGTTATGCTGTCTGCCCCTGCAGCTGCCGTCTCGCATTGCCCACAACTGGTCGAGTATGGTGTTGTCTGCCATGCTGGGTGTTTTGAGTGGCTGGTACATCTCCACTGATGACCAGACCTGGGCACAGCAAGGCGGGCTGCTGCTGCCAAATGGCCTGCAGTTGTGGATTGACAGGCAGGGGGTGGGCTGGAGGCCACCAAGGTGGGTGACCAGGGACGTGGGGGTGGCTGTTTCTGCTACTCTCTCTTGCAGGGGTATTGTGCCAGGCTGGGGCCATGAGATGGGGATGACAGGATGTTTAGTTACCGCTCAACATGTATCTCCAGACATGGCATGGCATGCATTCTTATCCACTCTCATGTACTTAGTTCAGGAGTCGGCTGAGAGAGCCGTCTTATTAGAAGCTCGTGATATCAGGGGGGGAGGGCTCAGTTGCTCACGTGCTGCCCGCAAGTCTTGCTTTTCATCTGTCAGGTGGTGACAGATGCTGCGTGCTTGGGGTGTCTGCTGCAGGTGGTCTTTGCCCACCGACAGCTCCATGACTCACGCTGCCCGCCTGGCTGACAAGTACCTGGAAGAAGCAGCACAGCAGCTGACACAGCTCTGCACAGCTGGCGGCAGCAGTGCCAGCGACTCGGATGCAACTTCCTTCAAGACCCACTGCCGCGGGCTGTTGGCGTCTATGGCAGCAGTCGTCATTGGCCTCATGTCACGTCTCAGAGACTTTGAAGGGTTCACTTCATTGTCAGCATCAGCAGCATCACCATCAGCAGCAGCAGATGCTGATGTTGAGCCACCAATGGACAACTTACTGCAAAACCTGCAGGTGGTTGGTAACTGCATACCTCCAATTGGCACTGCTGGTGTGAGAAACAGGGCAGCAGCAGCACTGATCAGCGCCATCAGGTACTTGAAAGGTGGTGACAGGGAGCTGCTGGAGCAGGCCAGCTACACCTCGTTGCTGCTGATGTGTCCGGGTATGTTGGAACAAGCTCTGGGGGGTCAGGGCAGGCAGGGGGGAAAGGATGACGGGGCAATCATAGATGAGCCTGCAGCAGCAACAGCCTACATCCGGGCAGCTCAGGGTGCAGTGCAGGCAGACAGGACCACCGCGATCAGCAGCAGTGATGGCAGTTTTACTCAGGCGTTTGATGCTGAGGAGCAGCGTGCTCATGCCGAGGCAGCTGCAGTGCAGGAGGCCGCCGGTGCTGACAGCTGCAGTGCTGCGCCACCAGGTGCTGGCAGTTGGGGCAGTGAGTGGCGCTGGAGGCGGCGCACCTCCCCTGTTGCTGTCATGGACCGCATCAGACGCATGCTGCTCTGGCGCTGTGCACAGGCGGCATCCAGGTCTGGCCCACCTGTCATCGCTGCCAACCCAACAGCAGCAGCAGCAGCACAGGTCAGGCTAGAGCAGCTGCCCCAGGAGTACCTGGACCTGTTCAAGGAGCTGCTGGTGCTGTCCATGCAGCCCAATGCTGGTGTACGGGGCTCAGCCATGCCTACACTGCACTCATGTGTCAAGAGGTTCCCTTGTCTCGTGAGGGTGGCAGTCCCCGAGGTGCTGGCAGCACTGGCGGGGGTGCCAGGACCATGGCTGACACCAGGAGGGCAGCAGGAGTCAGGCAGCACGAGCACCTCAGCAGCAGATGTGGCTGATGATAAGCGCCTGCCACAATCAGAAACGCTGCATCAGTTCTACAGCAGCACTCTGCTGGAGGCGATGAGCAATCAACAGGCTGATGCAGCAGCACCAGGTCCAGCCGCTGATGCTGCTGGTGAACATCAGGCCGGGGCACCCGCAGCTGCAATGGCAGCTCTGACGGCAGCAGCCAAAGCAGCAGCAGCTGCGGGTGCCACAGGTGACGGTGATGGCAATGCAAAGGCAGCTGCGGCCACAGCAGCTGCATCCCTTGCTGCCGCAAATGCTGCTACCACTGGCTCCAGTGCTGCTGCTGCTGGTGGTGTTGGTGGTGGGCGCAGTGTTGCTGAGGAGTCTGAGAATGATGGTCGTGTTGCCGGGGCCTGTGCTGTGCTGTCTGGGTGTCTTGATGCCTGGCGGCTCATCTTCAGGGACCCCCTGCTGTTCCAGGGCTTCACGTACGCGCTGATGGCCTCAAGGTGCCACAGCAGCAACACGTGCCTCAAGAGCATACAGATGTTGGTGATGCAGGTGAAGCAGGGGTTGACAGTGGCTGCCTGTGACTGAACAGCCATAATGGTGTCACTGCACAGTGGCATGTTGACCTGCTGCTGCCATCAACCCACTAATCCATCACATCCGAGCCTGCACACAGCAGCAGTGTGCTGGCACTGGTTCAGATGTTGCAATGTGGTGGTGTGTGTTTGCGGGGGTACCCTGCAGGCCTGCCGGTGGCATGGCACCTGGCGCAGCAATCTGGGTCTGCCGGCACACAATGGGGGGTGATGGCTTGCAACCCAGAAGCAATCACACTCCATTGTGTGCCAGCACATCTGTGACCAAAGTAATGCTCAGCATCAAGGGCTATCGTTCAAGTGTTGATGCATGCACTGCATGTATGCGTTGACTGTGCTGTTGACTGATGTATCTGTAGGTGATCTCCCGCTTCAAGCTTCCTCTTGCTCTGTGTGTTGACAGCAGTGAGTACAGGCAGCTTCAGTCTTTGCTCATGACCATTGCGGCACCAGGTGAGTGAGTGAGGCTGTGGGCAGCAATGCACCAGAGCAGTGGCCAGCCAGGGGCTCCGGGCACAGAGTCAACAAGTAGCACGCGGTCACCTTGTGCGCTGCTCCTGTTGTGTTGTTGCAGTTTTGCAGCAGGTTGCAGTTGCACAGCTGTGCTGAGGGTGACATGCAAAGGGCGCTGATGCTTTCATGCCACACCCTGCCTTACACGACTACAAAAATGCATTCTGACATTGCAACCCCGGCCTTGCATGCCTTGCCTTGGCTGTCCTGTATATATGTGTGGCTTTGTGTGTGCTGCAGGTGCTCGTGTGACATGGCGGTATGCCGTGTTGTCCAACCTGGTGTTGATGTTTGCTGCACCTCCGGCCAGCAGTCAGTCAGCCCTGCCTCTGCTGCGGCACTGCCTAGACCTGTTGCGCAGTGACATGCTGCTGCTGAGGCAGGTGGGGGGTGCGGGGCTCTGGCTGTTGATGGCGCAGTTGACGTATCATGGGGCCGTCAACCAGGAACTCATGCAGGAGCTCAGACAGGTGGGCACTGCAGCACCTGCAGCTACAAACAGCACACGGCGGCAATGGCAGATGTAAGGAAACACCAGCATGAGTTGACTGAAGGAGGTCTTGCCCACCTCATGTATTGCATGATGCATGTTTGGTTGCCAAGCTCAGCTGCGTAAGATCATAACCTCGTAACATCAAACAGCAGCACGCGTGCAGCACAACCTGGGCTTGTGACAATCTGCAACAACGGCCTGCCTGCCCTCAGGCTCTGTCCTCTGAGGGTGTTGGTGAGATGTTTGTCAAGCTGCTCATGCTGGACCATTCCAAGCTTGACGCTGCTGACGCTGCCAAGAGCAGTCGTGGTGGTGGTGGTGGCCTGCTGGGGGCAGGGGGAGGGATGTTGGGCGGCCTGCTGGGCATGACTGCAGAGGAGTTCATGGGGGCAATGGTGGCAGCAGCAGTGGAGAGGTAAGCCCAGGGCTGCTGGCCTGGACGGGGGCAAGTTGGACAGCACATGGTGGCCCAGTCTACTACTTTTCACATGTGTGACCTGCATGTCTTCCTGTGACTGATCTGGCACACACCCTCCTGGATGAAAGAGGTTGGATGCAGTGTATGTAAGCGTGATAAAGATGCTGCTGTTGTTGTCACATCATTGCAGGTATGACCGGTGGCCTGATGAGGGCGGTCGTCCATCAGCGACGACAGAGGGACTGTTTGAGGTACCTCACGCGCGGCTGGTGCGGCTGCTGGCCACGCTGTGTCCCGCTGAGCTGTGTCAGGCACTGGAGCAGCCCCTCACACAGCGCCTGCAGCAGCACCCAGCACCCAGTGGCCCGGCAGAGAAGGCAGAAGTGGCAACTGTGGCAGAGGCACTAGCAGGGTTGCTTGCAGCAGCAGCACCTGTGGTTGCAGCTGGCTCAGGCAGCAGCAGCAGCAGCTGGCCCATCACCTTGTTGAAGGATGCACTGAATAGCTCCACACTGGAGATGTCAGATGCTTGGGGCGCTGCTGTGTGGTATGTAGTAGACCACCTGCTGGACGCTGTCACTGCTTCATGCAGCAAGAGTGATGACAGCAGGGGCAGTGGTGAAGCAGTTGATATGGAGGTGGAGGAGCTGGAGGAGCTGGGTGCTGCTGCCTCTTCACCAGCAGCTGTCATGCTGCAGGAAGTGCTTAACACAGTACTAGCAGCAGTGCCTGGGGTCAGCACCACAGCAGCAGGGCAGCAACAGCCACTGTTGGTGCAGCAGCAAGCAGCTGCAACAACAGCTGCTGGAGCATTGACTAGAGATGTCAAGCGTTTAAAGTACCTCTTGTCTTGTCTGCCACCTGTTAGAAGGCTGGGCACATTGGGAGTACCCGGACAGCAGCAGCTAGCTGTAACAACGCACACAACTGACGGCATTCAGCAACCAACCCCAGCTGCAGTGGCAGCAGCAGCGGCTGCATTGTCACCAGCCAGTCACTCAGCAGGCTACATGATCAGCAGTGAGAGTGCAGCGGCAAAGCCGCCCCTGCCAAGATCTGTGCGTGTCTTCTTGGCGGCTGTGATGCAAGAGCTGTCAGGCCTGTTGGAAGTTGAACAGCCAACAGCAATGAGGGAGTGCATAGGCTCACTGCTGGCGGACCTGGCAGGAATCTTCGCCGCACCAGTGCCCATCATGCTGTCATCTGCAGGTGCCGCTGCGCCTGCTTCCGTACAAGACAACAATGGTGGCAGTAGTGGCTGCAGCAGCCCAGTTGAGATTGAGGTGCCTGCTAATGGTGCAGCAGCACAGGGGGTAAGCACGGGTGTTGAGGCTGCTGGTTTAGCTCCAGAGGTGCTGCTTTTGAACAGTAGTGTAGTGGGGCTTCAAAAGCAGGCAGCGCAGCTCTTGCAGCAGACTATCAGCCGGTTTGCAACAAATGCAGCCCTATTGGAAACTCTTAAGAGCAGCGGCAGCAGTACTCCACCAACTGGCAGTAGTAGTGACTTGGCAGCAGCAGGGGCCAGCAGCACTGGCGTTGCAACACCTCAGTACAGAAACAGTGACAAAATTGATGACGTGGTCATGGTGGAAGCACCAGTGCCTGCGCCAGCCACAGGGCCACCGGGTTCTGGCCTGAGCTCTCTGTCAGTGGTCAATCCTGCCAACTTGGCACGGTCGCTGACACACTGTGGCGTTGGCCTTCAGATGATCATATCTATGATTGACAGCGGCGAGTCGGCCTCGCTGCGTCCGCTGCTGGCTGCGCTGTTGCCCGGCGTCCTCGCACTCCAGGAGCTGTCTGGCCCCGGTGTGCAGCAGCTGTCATCGGAGGCCAAGGCTGGCTTTGTGCTGTACAAGTACCTGCCGTTTGGCCTGTGGCACGTTGCTGGTGTGTCTCAGGTGATCCTTGGTGGAGGTGGCAGTGAGGCCTGGAGCACCCGCGCAGCAGCACTGGTGTTCCTGCAGGTGTTCTGGTTCAGGCACTGCTATCTGCTGCCGGAACAGGACATGCAGCAGCTGCAGGTGAGCAGGGGATCAGGAGTCAGAGGACTCCTTTCAACTGTTGTTGCTGACAGGCAGTTGTGATAGTGTTCAGCAGATACAGTGCCAGTGAGTGAGCTCTGGCGACACCGTGGTTGAGGCTTGTATGGACAACGTGCAGCAGTCTCATGCAGGGCAGTCATGCAGCTATGCTTGGGTTTCTTTTCCAGCCTCTTCTCCACTGCTGCTTGTCGGCAAGCAATGCTGAGATTGGTGCGGAGGTTGAGTGTGGTGATGTTGTGACATTGCAGCCTCCTCTTTCTGCTACTGCAACGCAGGCATATGTTGTTAGCCGTCTCCAAGATCCCAAGGTTGAGGTGCGCTCACTGTCAGCAGCAACCCTCTCAGGAATCATCAAGGCACTGCCTGCACATGAAATAGATCTCCTGCGGCAGCGCATCATCACTCAGGTGCACAGGCTGTTCACAGCTTCAGCCAAAGGCAGGAGGGGGCGTGCTGGTGGAATGCCAGTAGTGGCGGCAGCCACAGCAGTGTCAGGAGGCGCAGCAGCAGCAGCCCAGCAGCATCAGGGAGCTGGTTACCTATCAGAGGCTCAGGCTGTTGTTCAAGGGTTGAAGGCCTTTGTCCTGAGCAGCCCATATGATGTGCCTGGCTGGATGCCTGAGGTGCTGATGGCACTGGTGGCAGCAGCTAACAGCAGGAACGCCACGGTGAGTTGCTACTTCACATCTTCTCTATGACCACGCTACAGGTGTGCATCAGCCTAGTGCCTTCAAGGCTAACTTTGAGCTCAGCTGATCACTTATGTGAGTCCAGCTAGTGCTTGGCAAGTAAGGCCGCTTTTCAATAAGATCAGAATAGTCCCAGCCACAGGTGTGTGTGCTTGCTTGCACTACTCACGGGATCAACCTGATGTGTCCTGCGCTGTTCCTCTGCTGGCCCTGCTCTCAGGTTCGTCGCGATGCCAGCAAAGCTTTGAGTGAGTTCAAGCGCACCCATGAGGAGGACGCCCTGGAACAGCTCAGAGGCATGTTGGGTGAGGAACAGTGGGAGGCACTCACACAGGTCACAAGCAGCGCAAGCTACTTTGTGTAGGAGGTAGTAAGTGTGGGGTTCAGCACTTTGGTTGTACAGGTCTGGACCGTCGGGACACTGTACGTGGCACTGATCAGTCCCAGGGCCCCTGCTACAACCAACACTGTATTGTGGTCACTTGCAAATAGACCAACAACTGACCAACATTGTCATGTTGCGGCAAACATCCTTTATGGATACTTCTGAACCAATTGAGCAGGGAGATGTACCATCCGCTTATATAGTGTGCTGCATGCTGCGCCAGGGAAGTGCTGCTTCCAGCCGTCTGCACAGAGATAAATCCTCCTGTAGAGTTGTAGAAGATGTTCAGTTGTGTCCATACAGATAATGATCTTGATGGTCAACTGCAGTACTTGTCACTTGCGGTGCTTTTAGTGATGTCTACTTGATTATCTGGTTCTTGAAGTTTGGCGGCGGCCTATGCATAATAACTATGCATGAGGTGTTTGGAAATTCAAGTCACTTTGGTTCCCAGCAAAGCACTTTGGCATTCGGTAGGCGTACCGCATCGTGTTGGTGTCCGAGTAACGCTGTTACAACTAGTTAGAGACGCTCAGGGTTGCACCATACTGACAGCCAGAGCAAGAAGTTCTCAAAGAAAGAAGCCCATTCTGTATCATACATGACGGCGCACACTGCAATTAACAGTGGACGAGGTAACCTGGCCCATGCAATGATTGATATGCTATGTAAACAGCATGAAGCCCAAAACAGGAGTGGCGCAAGTTGATGCTAGATGTTTGTATGCGCTAGCACAGCCAAATGTTACAGCTATGCAATGTTGACATTGAAACAAGCAGCTGCAACAGCAATCCTGTGCAAGCTGTACAGGATAGCTAAAAATTGCTGCATAGTGCATTTCAAACGCTTGTCCACCATCAGTGCCAACCCACCTTCAACCCTTTTTCTGCAGCAGCATCTTCCGAAAATCCTCATTGCTTTTTGGATGCATATCTGCAGCTGCTTCACCACCTTGCTGCTGCTGGCCGGTTGGATGCTTACTGATGAGTGCTCTGGGCACTAGCTGCGGCATTTTTGCTCCCGGCTTCTCATCTCCCACCTCCAGGTGATGCCGCATGTGACCCATGTTGCCATGAGCACCGCTAGGGATGTCATCTCTGCTGCCACTGAACCCCAGGCCAAACCTGCCCCTGCTGCCCCCTGCCCTGCCCCGGTGCCCTCGGCCCCCTCTGCCACCACCATCATCGCCATCTGCTGCTGGCCCCCGCCCCCCTCTGCCGGCAAAGCCGCCTCGTGCCCCGCGGCCTCTGCCCCGCCCCCCACCAGCACCTGGCGGCTGTGACTTGGCAATGAAGAGCTTGCGGCCGTTGACCACCTCGCCGTCCTTCTGACTCGCCTTCTGAACAGATTCATCATTGTCAAAGTCTACATAGGCAAAGCCCTGCAGCAAGGTCCAGCCAGTGAAGCAAGGCATTCTGATGTCAACAAAATAAACAAAGGACACAGAACTATCCTCCAAAGTAGCTTGCCTGCCTGCAAGCTTGCTGTGAAAAGCTGCCCAGTGTGCATTTGCTGAATACCTGTGCCTGTAAAAAGAGTGCAGCAGCATTGATGTGCAACGGCAGATGAGCACACAATGGGTGAAGCTGCCTGTTGTGCACAGTGCCTCAGCAGCACTCATGCGCGCCACTCACTCTGGATGCCCCAGTGAACTTGTCCTTGCCCATCCTGACTGCCTTGACCCCGAGCTCAGCAAACAGCTTCCTGAGGTCCTCCTCACCAACATCAGTGCCCAGACCCTTCACAAACACGGTGTGCTCATCAGTGTACACAACACCACGCGCGGCAGCAGCAGCAGAGGCAGCATCAAAGCCAGCATCCGTGGCCTCAGCCATGCTGGCGTCATCATCTGCTGTTGCGCGGTCCCTGGCACGCTTTTGAGGTGACAAGCCTCCAGCAGCAGCACTGTCACCACCAGCTGGTGTGGGGTTGTCATCAAGATCACGTTTCACCCCTGGTCGCCCTGCAGATGTGTAGTACACACATGGAGTCACAAACGGGCTATGCAAGTGGGCAGGCACGGGCCGGCTGTTGCCTGATGAAAACATGCTGGAGCTGGTGTTGCAAAAGCACCTGGCAGCAGTGCTGCCAGGCACTCCTGTGCTCCCATGTGCTGCTCCCTGGTTACCCCTAAATTGCAACACAGGTCCTGCACTCACGTTCTTTGAAGTTGGGGTCGTTAGCTCTCCTCATGGCCTTGACCTCCTCACGAGTCAACTTCTTGGCATTCTGAGCAGCAGCCTGCAGGGGGAGCGTATCCGTGATCCACACAGGAAGTCAAGCCTGACACTGCTGAACACAACACCATGTGGAGCAGCAGCAGCTCATCCCCAATGGCTGCTGATGGGTGCACTGTGCACGCACGTGAGCAACATGCTGTAAGCTCTTGACTCACCCGTGCAACTGCTGCTGCTGGTTGGTTAGCTGCTGCTGCCGCTGCTGCTGTGGCTTGTTCAATGATGGGGTCAGTCTTCACAGTTGCTGCCCAAAGGTCATCGGCACTGCAGCAATCGCAGCAGTGCAGCTCACAGGCCTTGAGACACAGCATGTACTCGTCAGTACCAACAACTGCTTGCTTGCCCATTCATCAGGCAAATGCAGGGTTGCACCGTACCCTGCTGACAGAGCGAGACACATAGTAATCAACCACCATAACTTGCTAATTTCCAATCCTGTCTTGCATTCCTGGCCCCGCTCACCTTCCTTCCTCTTGCTCAAACTTGATCCACTCGTAGGCCAGAGCCAGCTGTCCACCCTCCTCAAAGCTCCTGCTGTAGCAGCGCTTGAACAGTGAGCGAGCAGCAGCTACCTGTCGCAGCCCGCGCTCCATGTTGATCCATGCCAGCCAGGTCCCACAGTGCCTGCAGGCAAATGACACAAGCAGGCATGCGGCTGCTGCACACATCACTACAAACAGACTGGGCAGAGTGATTGCTACAAACGGACTGAGCAGAGTCAACAACCACTTCGCAGAATCAACGCCCAGCATCCAGTGGTTATGTGAGTGCAATATCCACACAACCATCCTCCTGTGCTGGTCTGCTGTTGTGTGTCATCATCATTGCCCACCTGCCCAGCTGTCCCTTGACTGTTTCCTCCCAGACTGCCCTCATGGCCGCCAGGTCACCCAGCAGCACACCCTCAACATGACAGCAGTAGCATGGCAGACGCAGACTGAGGTCAAGGTAGTCAGGAAAGCACTGCGCCATGGTGTTGCGGCTGTGGCTGAACCAGGCCCTCAGCTTAGCTGCTGCTGGGCTGTTGGGATCAGGTGGTGAGGGCAGCTGATGACGCAGGCAGTCTGCACGAGCCAGTAGGACAGCCATGTAGTCTTCAGGGGCCTGCAGCAACAGGGGGTTCATTAGCACAGCAACAGAAGCAGCAGCCTGTGGACTTGCCAAGTACCCACAACAGGCAAACCCAACGAACAGCAGGCTAGACTGCTGCCAGTCTAGTGGGTCTGGCTGAACCGGTTGCCCTGCAGAGCTGCTTTGCTAACTGAAACTGGATCTCAGGCTCATGGACACCAGCAGTCGCTGATGCAACCACCACCTCAATAACTAAGCAGAAGGCCAGCATGCTATGTATCAGTGCCATGTGTCCTAACCTGCATGCCCGCTGCAATTGCCCTGGCGGCCATTGCTTCATGCTGTTCATCAGGTCCCCCCAGTCGCTCATGAGCACGCAAGGCGGCAGACCACAAGGAGCCAACCCACGGGCAATTGCGCACAGCACGAGCATACACCTACAGGAGCAGTGTTGGCACACAAATCAGTTGCAGGTCACAGCAGTGAGCCGGCGACTTTCAAGTAGGGCTACCATGTGGCTGCCGAATCTTGAAGTATCATGACTTTCAATCACAATCAGCACGAAGTGGATCATCTGAGTGGTACAAGATGGTGACTGATGATGGTACATGACCAATAGCTGCCTTCAAGCCCACTACACCGCTACCTCTGTTTCTGCAAAAGCAGCTGAGGTGTGGTGTGCCACTCTTCATGCACACTGCAGATTCACCTGGTTGATGAGCGCTGGCACCTTCAGTTCTGTCTCCAGGTACCTGGTGTACTGAAGCCACAGCTCACTGGTCACTGGAAACACAGACACAGCACGCTCAAACAGCAACTGGACACGGGCCGGGTCCTTCTGAGCCTTCTCAAGCTGCAGCAGCAACATCAGCGGTACATGAACAGCTACAGTAACTGCCCGGTCTTATACATTGAACAGGCTGTGTCAAGAAGTGCTCAAGGAGAGAGAGATCAGCAAGCCACCCGAACAAGGCTGCTGGCTTGATGCAAACCAGTGCTGGTTCTGCTTTTTACCCACCTGTACATATGCCATATAAGCTGCTAGCAAGGTTGCATCAGCTGCTTTGTCAGCGCTTACAGCCGCCTCGTGTGCACAACGTAACTGAGCAGCAGCAGCTGACCGCTGGGCAGCAGCACGGATGTGCTCAGGCACAGACCCCTGCACACAGGCATGAAAACACAGCACCACATGCATCACTGCACAGCAAGCAGGTGCAATTATACAGCCAACAAGATGGACACTGCTGGGAGTGGTGCTGCAGACACGCGGCACCACCCTACACATCTATTGACATTCTGACAGCCTGCTGGCTGCTCATGGCAGCGTCCCGCAGAGTCTACTGACTGGTTAGTAGAGGTCCTCAATGGAGCTGCCCACAGGCCTGCTGGTGTTGCCACATGTCCCGCACCTTCCCGTGTTCTGCCTCCCATGTCTCATACTCCTGCAGCAGCTCTGCAGCCTGAGGATTGGGCAGCTGCAGCTGGCGGTGGTACAGGCTGCGCACGCGCTCCAGCTGCTTCTCATCACTGGACTGCTCAGCTATACTTTGCTCAAAAGACCTGCACAGAAGGGTTATTACGCACACAATGGTGCGAGACAAGTGCATAGCATCATCCTAGCAGACAGAACACTGCTGAAAAAGGTGATGCAGCTGAGCCTGCTTATGGCGATTGGAAATGCCCGTTGTATTGTTGGATGTTGGCATTCTCACCCCCGCGCAGCACAGAATTTACTGCTCACCTGTATGACTGCCACAGGTGATGCCCCTCCGCCATGTGTAGCCCTGCTGCTGTGAGGGCTGCTTCCGCTGCCTTCCTGAACACCTCAACACCAGCTGCTGTCTTCCCAGACACCTCCGCATCAGCAGCTTGGAGGAACCTGAACAAGCAGCAGGAGCAGCACATAACAATGAGACTCTATAGTCACTCTGACATATCATAAGCTGCAGGCACAAGTCATGCATTGCTGGAACACTAGTGCCAAGCAGAAACCTGACTTGAAGTGCTAATTTGTGCTGCATGTGCAGTGTCACCAGGCCTGTCATGTGTGAGAAGATATACCCCAACTATTGCTGGTCGTCTGAGTTGCTGCCTACGGCTGCTAAGGGAGCAGCACGGGCAGGGCAGCACAGAGGACCCTAGTACTGTTCTTCCCAGGACTTGAGCTTACTCACTCCAGGTAGGACTCCCAGATGGTGACAGTTATGTAGTCCTGTGTGGCAAGCTGGAAGAGCTGTTTGATCCTATCTATATCCTCCTGACTGCTGATCGATTCCATCTCGTCGTTGATCCAGTCCATCCACTGGGTCTCATTGAAGGGAAACAGCTCATGCATTTGCTGCCTGGCTGATCGCAACCTGGCCTTCAACTTGCACTTCCGCAAAATCTGAATCAACTGCAACATCAAGCGCGAATACGCGGTAAACATTTGTTGCTAGTGCAGGCCAGACCGCTAATAAGCTGTTGAGATGACCAGAGGCCTATCTTGGTGCTGCTCACAGTCAGCAGCAGGGGCTAGCCTAGCCCACAGCATGGTCGTCATCGTTAATGTAACTCCGTTGCTGTTCACCTGCACGTGGGTATCATATACTGTTGGAGACGCTTCCAACTTCTTCTCTAACGAAATGATCCGTTGTTCATCTTTGGGATCCATGTCTACTTCTTCTTCAGAAGAGCTATCTTCCCCGCTGTCTCCCATAACAACATCTCGATCACCTTCTTCCATTCTTTCGAAGCCTGTCCGCTGCTGTGGATACAACAAAAGCTCTGCTACGTCTGGCTGTCAACGATGTTGCCCCACTTTTTTGTACACACAGTCACAGCTGCGAGGCCATTGCTGTGCTCGTATCCATACGAACACTGGCGCTTCTGACGGCTATCAGATAGTCAGATAGACAGTGGATAGGACCCCACGACAGGGTTCTGAACTGAGTAACCACTGTCATGACAGCTGCATCCACTGCAGCAGGACATTGACGCTGTTCCGAATTTACGATTTAGCATCAGGCAAACTCCTTGGATGCTGCAGATGATTTTAGTTTATGATCCAGCCGCTGCTCTTTGAAATCAGTGACCCTGTTTCTCCGTCCTGGTGAACCCTGGTGAACCCTGGTGAAAGAGCTCCTGGCACAGCACAGCTACCTTCTTCAGCTAATGACAGTACTAGAACGGGTCAAAATGAGAATGACGTGCGTGAGGCATGATTTCCTACGAAATGCCATATTTGAAGTGACTCAGTGAGGCTCATGGCTGGCCCAGCCTTTCACACTGCATGACTTGGCGGGCTGTAACATGGCTGCAGGGTTCTTTGCCATACTGCCCAGTGGCAAATGGATCCACTGCCTGTAGTGGCATAATTGAATTACAACGAGGCCTCTTTGTGTTACCATACCCAGCTTGTATCTCGAGGACTTCCTCCATTACAGCTGTCATTTCTTGTCTCTGTCCTTGATGCCATCACATCCACCCCATTACCAAAGACGACAACACGCTCTTACTATTGTAGTGCTGCCGTAGAGGAGTATGCTGGGAGATGAGCAAGCATAGATGGCAAGCAGCAGCTACAAGCCACTGCAAACAGCATGATAGATATGGAGCGCCTTGAGCCTCACAGCCATGTATCTCCTGGAGCTCATCGCAGGCATGTGCGGTTCCTCTTTCACTTGGGTAAAAGAGGAAGCTGCATATGCCAATGACAGACTTCAGATTAAGGTACCATGGCCCTGCAGCAGGTGACTTACTTCTGGTGACCCAGGTGCTGTGCAAGAGTACTTGATTGCTCACCAGCTGCGGTAGTAAGCATGTTAAGGTTGAAAAAAGACTGTGTGCATTGGCTAGTGGGCTAACTGGATGTCAGAACAATCCCCATGTAGTAGAGTGTGCTGCTGCTGTTATTGATGTTCTGACAACTCATTGAAAATCATGTAGCCGTGGTTGAACCCCCCTTTATATTGACCCAGAGATAGGCAGCAGCAGCAGCTGGACCTGCAGGTGCAACAGCAGCAGTGGCACCTGCAGACGGTACATGTGCAGCTACAGCAACATCATGCGCAATGTACAGTCATCGCAATATCAGCAGCAGCTGGTCAGGTCACAAGGAAGAAGGCACACTCAGCTGTCTGACTAGACGAGCTGTAAAAGTACATCAATCATACAATCCCGCGATAATTTTTTAGCCTGGACAGACGTTGACCGTGTGCGTGTACTGGTGGTAAGATCGGTGATCAGCTGAAACTTGTGATGCTTGATGCTTTAGAACACCATCACTGCAGCTGCAGCTCCCTGTGCATCTAAGTAGTCCACAGAATGTCCTGCGTTTGTGCCAAAAATGCAAGTTTGCAGATGCATACTGCTACACTCACTTGAAGGTAGAGCTTGCATTGCAACGGGTTGCTTAACATGAGCATGTCCCCAGCAGGCAGTGCAATGCGTGGCACCATTTTTCCCAGCCTAACAGCACTAGCGACAGGCAACGCTTCCTACTATCATGAAATACCGATGTTTGGAGTTCAAATATGCAGGCGTACAAGCTCTTATCATAAGAGATAAGAGAAGCCGAGTCTCTCGGATTCGGCAACAACATCAAGGCCACTCTTCATCAGCCCCCTTGCAATCGGAAGGGCTGAACCAGACAGAGTAGCATTTTAACACTTAAAACATACTGAGTACGAGGCCCGCCGCAGTCGCTGAACAACACCACTGTACAGTGGCGACGCATCAGCCAGATGCTGCTTGGTCAGGGCGAAAGATCTCGTATCACGTGCAATCAACACTTGCAATGTTTTGCGCTCACATCAGGCGTCGACAAAGGAACGCAGGGTATAATCCTGTTATTGCTAGTTCCTTCTGGCATTCAGGCAGGCTCACTTTCTATGTAGCAGATACGTATTACGTTGATGAGTGTGCTTCAAAGCGCTGCAAGGAAGTAGTCTGCCCAGCAAGCAGTGACAGTCGATCCTCGTGGCTCATGCCCCGTTTCACCCGAAACAGCGCCTGATCTGAGCGTTTCAATCAACATGCAAGGGGGAGCTCCCCCTCCACCGCCCCCTGGTCTTGTTCGGGGCCCCGGGGGTGCGTTGTACAATCCATCAGTAGGAGCACCACAGGGACCGCCCCTAGCACAGCCAGCCGCTGGGCCACCCGGCCTCAGCCTAGAGGATAAGGTAAGCTGTGGGGGTAATTATCGCCTGCCTGCATGGCATAGCAGTCAAGGCATGGAGCGCAAGAGCCTGCATGGGTTCCAGGAGGTGTAGCATTCTCCTGCTTGACAATCCGCCCTTCTACTATCACGTAGTCGCTGCATATAGCTGTGAAGTCCGTCTAGTACTCAGCTCACCCCCCAGCTTCAGGCGATGCAAGTCCGCTTCAGTGCCACTTCTGCAAAGCAGCAGCTGTTTCTGGGGCTTGTTCATGGTTGGCAATGTTCAAGTGCCATCTTATCAACACGTATTGCAGAAATTGTAGCGCGAATGTAACGCCATGCACGTTATAGTTTTTGAATAGGATCATAGATGTACAGGATGTGGGCTACAGCTGCGGAGCACTGAATCAGGGAGAGGGTTGCATGCACCTGTATCATGATTGTCTCTGGCTGCTTGTTCCTCTGCTGCAGGTCCGCAAGTGGCAGCAGGTGAACAGCAAGCGCTATGCAGAGAAACGCAAGTATGGCTACACACAGGCTCAGAAGGAGGATATGCCTCCTGAGCATGTGCGCAAGGTCATCCGTGATCATGGTGATATGAGCAGTCGCAAGTACAGACACGACAAGCGCGTGTACTTAGGAGCCCTCAAGTTTGTGCCTCATGCTGTGTACAAGCTTTTGGAGAACATGCCCATGCCCTGGGAACAGGTGACTATACCAGCTGACAGCTTCAGCAGTACAGTCGCAAGTTGTCAGCTGCCAGCAAGCACTGAATGATACGACGAGCCGCTGCACAATATTGTGCTGACAGCGGAGATGAAACAACAAAAAGTCATACTGCAGTATCAGGGGTGTGAGAAGAAGCTCGTCTGTAGTGACAAGTAGCAGCAGCAGCGTCTGCAGCAATGTGCAGAACGCCTTGCCGTCAATCTCAGTTTTATCTGGGTGCTAGGTCCATAGCAGGGAGTTGTTGTTTACATGCGTACGTGACCCCCCGCCTGGTGTTTTGTTCGGCCTGGCTGTCCTGCTTATGTTGTGGACAGGTGCGTCATGTGAAGGTCATCTACCACATTACGGGAGCCATCACCTTTGTGAACGAGATCCCCTGGGTCATTGAGCCTGTCTACCTGGCTCAGTGGGGCACGATGTGGATCATGATGCGGCGTGAGAAGCGCGACCGCAGGCACTTCAAGCGCATGCGCTTCCCGCCATTTGATGATGAAGAGCCGCCCCTTGATTACGCAGACAACCTGCTGGAGGTGGACCCACTGGAGGTGGGGAGGGGACAGCTTTGGGTCAGGCCAGCATGTTGACAGCATTGCTTCTTTGTATGAAGGCCTGCATGATCACATGCATGATCACATGCATGATCACATGCATGATCACATGATCACATGATCACATGCATGAGGGCTACTCGCAGTTGGGTAGGGGTTGGTGAGCTCAGGTGCTCTAGCTCTGGTGCCAAATGAATCTGGACGTACACAGCTGGTTGTCAGGGGCTGGCTATCTGCTGACATCAGTTAGCACGCCTCTTTTGTCGTGGCCTATGCGTTTGCAGCTGGATATGCAGCTGCATCACCTCATCTAATGCCTGACTTTGCATGCATGTCGTTGCTGCACAGGCAATTGAGCTTGAGCTGGATGAGGAGGAGGATGGACCTGTATATGAGTGGTTCTATGACCATCAACCCCTCAAGTACACACCCTTTGTCAACGGGCCCAGCTACAGGCGCTGGAAGCTGCCGTTGCCCATCATGGCAGTGCTGTATAGGCTGGCAGGGCAGCTGCTCAGTGATTTTGTGGACAGGTGAGACAGGATCAAGAAGCCAGACCTGCTCAATACGCTGTTTGAATTACTGCTGGCCAGGCTTTGCATCTCAGGTTAACCTGAGCCTGACTTGAACATTGCACGACGGCAGCCCTTGATGCCATCGTATCTGCAGGACATGCAGCCATGTTGCTTGCATCCATGTTGCTGAGCTGTTGGCTGGACTCCTGCAGGAACTACTTCTACCTGTTTGAGCCGAGCGCCTTCATCACCGCCAAGAGCCTCAACATGTGCATCCCTGGTGGACCCAAGTTTGAGCCGCTGTTCCGGGACATGGACACCCGCGATGAGGACTGGAATGAGTTCAACGACATCAACAAGCTCATCATAAGGTTGGTGTGGTTTGTGGTCATGCTCACAGAGCCATGCATGCCCAACCTGCCGTGCTGCAGCAGGTTACATGGCTTGCAATCACTGGCCGCTGTTGACGAGTTGTTGCTGGTGTTCAAGCGGCTTTGATTGTGCTGACTCACCATTCTCTTGTCCATGTACCTGCCCAGATCTCCTATCCGCACCGAGTACAAGGTGGCCTTCCCTTACCTGTACAACAACCGCCCCCGCAAGGTCCGCTTGGGCATGTACCATCAGCCGCTCAGCATGTACATCAAGACAGAGGACCCGGACCTGCCAGCCTTCTACTACGACCCCCTCATACACCCACTGCCAGCCTATAAGAGTGGCCGCAGCGGCAAGGGTAAGTCTGCTGCACCTGACCTATGTCCTCAGACGAGCAAACTACCACAGGTGCTCAGGTGATGGCAGAGCTCCCTGTGCTGTGCATTCCTGCTGGCAGCAGACACACCTTGGTGTCAGTTTGTGAATCACAGTCTGGGTGTGGCATTCTGCTGCTGCTATTGCTGCAGAGGGTGAAGCTGAAGGTCAAGGCGAGGATGATGAGGATGATGCAGAGTTTGAAAGCTGGACGCTGCCAGAGACCGTAGAGCCCTTCTTGGCTGGCACCCCGCTGTACTCGGACACAACAGCCAGCGGCATTGCTCTGTTATGGGCCCCAGCACCCTTCAACAAGCGCAGCGGGCGCATGAGGCGTGCCTTTGACGTGCCCCTGGTTAACAGCTGGTTTATGGAGCACTGCCCACAGCAGTATCCAGTCAAGGTGAGCAGGAGGCTGAAGCAGGCACAGATAGCGGCAGCGCTTCCAGCATGCGGCTTTAGGTCGTGTTGTATGCAGCAGGCGACTACTATTGTTCGCTGCAGCTGTAGCCTGTTGCAATGCAACCTCTTTAGTGTCACATGGCTGCTGCAGAGACCATTAATGCGCCATTGACTGCAGGTGCGTGTGAGCTACCAGAAGCTGCTGAAAAACTACATCCTTAATACGCTCCACCATCGGCCACCCAAGCCCACCAAGAAGAAGTACCTGCTGCGAGCGCTCAAGAACACCAAGTTCTTCCAGACCACAGAGCTGGACTGGGTGGAAGCAGGACTGCAGGTCAGCTGCAAGAGCTCAGACAACAGTCGCCCTGTATCATGAGAGTGCATTCATTTGTTCACATGTGCTGTTGTAAATGCAGAGTGTGCAGGGCCACTACTCCAGCTCGCTGATTGTGCACTCAGTGTCCATGCGGCACAACACATGTACAGCTGGAGTGTGCATGGAGAGCTGTGGTTAAACTGACTGGACTGCCACTGTTGCGTCCACAGGTCTGCCGCCAGGGCTACAACATGTTGAACCTGCTGATTCACCGCAAGAACCTGAACTACCTTCACCTGGACTACAACTTTAACCTGAAGCCGGTCAAGACACTGACCACCAAGGAGCGCAAGAAGAGTAGGTTTGGGAACGCCTTCCACCTGTGCAGAGAGATCCTGCGCCTGACAAAGCTGGTGGTGGACGCAAACGTGCAGTACAGGTGAGACCAGCTGCCACAACCAGCACAAATATGTGCACTTTGCAGTGGCTGCACATGTAACCAGCAAATCATAATGCCGTTATCAACAGACAAGTCAACCTCCTGCAATTGGTATCCCTTTCATACGTTAAACTCCTGGTTTGCATCTGTTGGATCCTGCCTCAACTAGCATCAGTTGTCGCCTGCTGCTGTCACAGGCTTGGCAACGTAGATGCCTTCCAGCTGGCTGATGGCCTGCAGTACACCTTCAGCCACGTGGGGCAGCTGACGGGCATGTACCGCTACAAGTACAAGCTGATGCGCCAGATCCGCATGTGCAAGGACCTCAAGCACCTCATCTACTACAGGTGTGCTACTGGCTCTTTGTGGGGTGTTCTGTACTGTGCTCTCAGCTGGGTTGCTTTATTCAATACTGCTTGCAACTAACCTGCAACATCTATGAACTGCAGCTTCTGTGATCTCTTCCAGCATTGCAAGCACTGGCGTTTTCTGGTTCGCTCGGTGCCGCAGCCATGATTAGACTTATGTTTACAAGCCTTATTGCTGGCGCAGGTTCAACACTGGCCCTGTGGGTAAGGGTCCAGGCGTTGGCATGTGGGCCCCCATGTGGCGTGTGTGGCTGTTCTTCCTGCGAGGCGTGGTCCCTCTGCTTGAGAGGTGGCTGGGCAACCTGCTGGCCAGGCAGTTTGAGGGAAGGCAGAGCAAGGTAAGCACACCTTGGGGCGCATAATCAAGGCCTTGCTAGTGGTTGCGTGCTGAAACTGCCCGCTCATAGGTCTAAGTCTATAAGCTGTAGTATTGTTACTTTCACGACCACAATAAGAGTTTGTGTGCTGTCCTACTGTAGTGCAGCCATGGTTGGTTCTGGTCTTGGTGCAAGGCTCTGCCTTCATAACTTGTGCTCTCTTGTGCAAGGACACTGCATGTACATTATGTGCCTGTGCTCGGGTGCCAATCGTCAGTAGTCTCTTTGTCAGCATGCAAGGTGGCCTGGGAGAGCAATGGGCAGGCCCATCATGATTCAGGCTCATCTGATCATGGGACGCAATGGAAGCTGTTGCACATGACATCAGAGGTGGTTGGTTGCTGCACAAGCTTACGTCTGGCCAGTGCAAGTTTTTCACCTTTGCTGTGTTGATTGTCCGCAGGGCATTGCCAAAACTGTGACCAAGCAGCGCATTGAGAGTCACTTTGACCTTGAGCTGCGTGCTGCTGTGATGCACGACATCCTGGACATGATGCCCCAGGGCGTCAAGCAGAACAAGGCCAAGACGATCCTGCAGCACCTCAGCGAGGCCTGGAGATGCTGGAAGGTGAGTGCTATTGTTGGGATCGGAGATTCAAGCTTGCTGGCTGTCAGGTCCAAGGTTGTGGGTGTGCTATCGACTGCAGCTGCTGTCATGCAATCCTATCTCTTCACAAGTCTTCAGTTTAGGTCCAGGGAACTGTAAGCCATGGAACATACTCAAAACACTCCACCACAAGCAATCATGTGTGGTGTGTGCGCCGCAGGCCAACATTCCCTGGAAGGTCCCTGGTCTGCCTGCTCCTGTGGAGAACATGATCCTGCGCTATGTGAAGCAGAAGGCAGACTGGTGGACCCAGGTGGCTCACTACAACAGGGAACGCATCAGGCGCGGAGCGACTGTGGACAAGACGGTCTGCCGCAAGAACCTGGGCAGGTGAGGGGCAAGGGCTGGGAGTGATGCCTGGGTGCTGAACCGTCACACAGCTATTCACGGCTCATTGTCAGTGACTAGGCGGTCTATATACTGCTACAAATGACATTGAACAACAGATCCCATCTTTTTTTGCAACACTGCTGCCTGTCATGTATAGCTGTCGTTGTCATTGAGTTGCTCTGTCTGTCATTGTGCAGGCTGACTCGCCTGTACCTGAAGAGTGAGCAGGAGCGCCAGCACAACTATCTCAAGGACGGGCCCTATGTGACCCCCGAGGAGGCCGTGGCAATCTACACCACCACTGTGCACTGGCTGGAGAGCAGGAAGTGAGTCTTCATACACACAGGGACATGTGGAGTTGACTCAAGATTCACGTGCCTTCTCCAACGCCTCCTGCCACAGCATCATCACCTGTATGGGCAGTCCCTGCTGTCTGTGACCGCTGTTGTTCTTTTCCCCCAGGTTCACTCCCATCCCCTTCCCCCCCCTGAATTACAAGCACGACACCAAGCTGCTGATCCTGGCGCTGGAGCGTCTCAAGGAGCAGTATGTCGTGGCTGTGCGCCTCAATCAGCAGCAGCGTGAGGAGCTGGGCCTTGTGGAGCAGGCATATGACAACCCGCATGAGGCACTGCAGAGGATCAAGAGGCACCTGCTCACCAACAGGAGCTTCAAGGAGGTCAGCGGCATCAGCTGCACAAGTGTTGATCTATCTTGTACTGCCACTGGCTGTCCTTTGTGAAGCACTTCTGATTGCAGATCTACCAATGGTTTAATATCAGCAGCTGCCCTTGCTTGCTGCGCTTTTTGTCTATTGCCGCTGCACCACATGGCAACACCTTGGGCCTGGTATGCTATTGTGGGTAGCAGTGGACTTGTTGTGAGTATGGGGCCAAATGATGATTAAACAAATGATAGGAATGATGTACCAGGTTTGCTGGAACACTGATAACAAAATGCCGTTTGGTGATGGCCCCCTACAACAGTCAAAGCTTGCACATATGTGTTGTTAAGTGTGGAGTCTGGGTGTGTACAGGGAGCAGGCAGCAGAGCACCCACTGATGCATTGTGAGCATGCATGTGTGCATCCCCTGACAAGCTGCTGGCGCCGCTGCAGGTATCCATTGAGTTCATGGACCTGTACAGCCACCTGATCCCCGTGTATGAGATTGAGCCTCTGGAGAAGATTACTGACTGCTACCTGGACCAGTATGTGTGGTATGAGGCGGACAAGCGCATGCTGTTCCCCAACTGGATCAAGCCCAGTGACCATGAGCCACCACCGTGGCTGGTCTACAAGTGGTGCAACGGCATCAATAACCTGCAGGTGTGTGGGGTGTGAGTGTGTGGCAGTTGGCAGCAAAACGACACTGCTTGTGCTGTACCTGCATTAGGATGATGAGGGTGCCGCTGAATGCTGCACTAGTGTGCCAGCTTCACCAATACTGTGGTTGTGTGCAGGAAGGCCTGTGCTTATGCTGATGGCGAGCCCATATCTATTGCTGCTTTGCTCCTGCAGGACATCTGGGAGACTGGTGATGGCGAGTGCGTGGTCATGATGCAGAGCATCCTGGAGAAGATGTATGAGAAGGTGGACATCACACTGCTCAACAGGTGGGCACAAAAGTGTTGCAAGCACAACCTGCTCATACTGCATGCTGTGTGCTGTAGCAGATGGGGTTGCGGTTGTAAAGCATCTTCGGCCACAGCCCAGGATATTCCTCTTGGGCAGCCAACACTTCAACCACTGCTGGTTTGTCTCTACTGCAGGCTACTGCGCCTGGTGGTGGATCACAACCTGGCCGACTACATGTCAGCCAAGAACAATGTGCCCATCGCCTACAAGGACATGTTGCATACCAACAGCTATGGCATCATCAGGGGCCTGCAGTTCAGCAGCTTTATTGTGCAGTACTACGGTCTGATTTTGGACCTGCTGCTGCTGGGCCTCACAAGGGCAAGTGAGCTGGCTGGACCTCCCAACGTGCCAAATGAGTGGCTCAGCTTCCAGAGCAAGGCAGTTGAAACACGCCACCCCATCCGGCTCTACTGCAGATACATGGACAAGCTGTTCATCCTGTTCAAGTGAGTCCAGGGCAAGCGCTTGTGGCAATCACTTTCATCTGGGGCACATTGATTGCTGCACTGATACCATAGTGACATCTGCACTGCTATCATCCTGCACAACTGAATTGCAGCTCCTGATGCAGACATCCCAGCATGCAGTCATGTAACATGCTTGCTGATTTCAAATGCCTGCAGGTTCTCTGCTGAGGAGGCACGTGATCTCATCCAGCGGTACCTCACAGAGCACCCGGACCCCAACAACGAGAACATTGTGGGCTACAATAACAAGAAGTGCTGGCCGCGTGATGCACGCATGCGGCTGATGAAGCATGATGTCAACCTGGGCCGCGCTGTGTTCTGGGACATGCGCAATAGGCTGCCTCGCAGCATCACAACATTGGAGTGGGCCAACAGCTTTGTCAGTGTGTACAGCAGGGACAACCCCAACCTGCTGTTCAGCATGTCAGGCTTTGAGGTAGGTACCATAAGTGCTGTCACAGCGGCTGCGCTTGGATGGTTGTGAGTCCACTGTGCTGCTGTAAGATATCACACTGTTGGCGACAGGCTGACTTCGTGAGTACACTGTCACCCTTGAAACCTGCACAGGTCCGTATTCTGCCCAAGTGCCGCATGGTGACTGAGGGCTTTGCCAACAAGGACGGCGTCTGGGCCCTGCAGAACCAGGCCACCAAGGAGCGCACGGCACAGGCATTCTTGCGTGTAGATGATGAGGCACTCAAGGTGGGCAATCAGGGGCAGTCCCTGCCACAAGCTTCTGCAGTACTAGAGTGCTGATGCTACAAGCATTGTTGGTGTGTCCAGCTAGTTGAGCAGCGGCTGTCAGGTTTATTGTTGTGAGCCTCAACAGCTCTTGACAACGCGCACATGTCATGGACTCACTTCCTTGTATCACTGGCTGATGGGCTGTCTTGCTGCTGCAGTCATTCGAGAACCGTGTGCGTCAGGTGTTGATGAGCAGTGGCAGCACCACCTTCACCAAGATCGCCAACAAGTGGAACACTGCACTGATCGGCTTGATGACCTACTACCGTGAGGCAGTGGTGCACACCCAGGAGCTGCTCGACCTGCTGGTCAAGTGCGAGAATAAGATCCAGACACGGTGAGTGTGGCACACCCTGAGCCTGTAGGAGTATTGAGAGCATTGTTTGTAGCATCAAGGCGTATTCTCATGGTATGAATGAGCACTCATTACAACAGCCAGTAACTCTTGTCTGCCTGTCTGCCTGTTTCGGCTGCAGTATTAAGATTGGTCTGAACTCCAAGATGCCCAGCAGGTTCCCTCCTGTGGTGTTCTACAGCCCCAAGGAGATTGGTGGGCTGGGCATGTTGTCGATGGGCCACATCTTGATCCCACAGTCTGACCTGCGCTACAGCCAGCAGACCGACCTGGGGGTGACCCACTTCAGGGCAGGCATGAGTCATGAGGGGGACCAGCTCATCCCAAACCTCTACAGGTGACAACCAGGAGTAGGCTGCTTCGGGCAAGAGTTGGTTGACAGGGGCCAAAACCCATGATGCTGTAGACCGCAGACAGAAGCTGCTCTGCCTCCAGGCTGGTGTTGTGGCTTCACAGTGTGCTGATCCTGCATTCATGGTTACTCTGTGCTGTTTGTTGTCTCCAGGTACATCCAGCCATGGGAGAGTGAGTTCATCGACAGTGAGCGCGTGTGGAGTGAGTATGCCCTCAAGAAGGAGGAGGCGCGCAGTCAGAACAGGCGGTTGACGCTGGAGGACCTGGAGGACAGCTGGGACAGGGGAATACCAAGAATCAACACACTTTTCCAGAGTGAGTGCGGCTGAGGCTGGGCAGTCTGGCTACCAACACCAGCTCTGCCACATCCTGACCTTGTGCTCTTTGGTCGACACTACAGGACGCTACGGGCATCTGTTGCTTCACTGCATCTGTGTTGATGATGTGTTTCTGATTGATTTATGGTTGTAATCTTCCTGCAGAGGACCGTCACACGCTGGCATATGACCGTGGGTGGCGTGTGCGTCAGGAGTTCAAGCAGTTCACAATGCTGCGACAGAACCCCTTCTGGTGGACACACCAGCGACACGATGGCAAGCTGTGGAACCTGAACAACTACAGGTGGGTGATGGGAGTGGCATGTGCATAAAGCCAACTGTGGTTAGACAGCCCATCTGCTGTTATAAGCTGGCTGAGGTAAAGCGCAGCTGATCAGACTCTCCCAGCATATGCTTTCAGCCAGACCCTGTCAGCAGGCCCTGTGAGCAGGCCACTGTGCTTGTTCCATGGCTGAACCGTCACAGCCCAGCTCAGCCTCGTGTACTGTGCGCTGCAGGACTGATGTGATCCAGGCCCTGGGGGGTGTTGAGGGCATCTTGGAGCACACACTGTTCAAGGGCACCTACTTCCCAACATGGGAGGGTCTTTTCTGGGAGAAGGCCAGTGGTAGGTACATGCAGAGGCATTGCAGAACCAGATTACAGCTTGCATCTGTGGCTCAATCAGGAAATCACTACTCCTCAGTCTTGACATTGCAGACAGTCCACTGGGGCCCTTTGTGATGTGTTGTTCTGTGTGCGGCGAAAGTCTCTCCCAACCGGCCTTCATGAAATCACACCACCTTGGTTGCAGCTTGACTGTACTGCATCACAACCCCTGCAGGGTTTGAGGAGAGCATGAAGTTCAAGAAGCTGACCAATGCGCAGCGCAGTGGTCTGAACCAGATCCCCAACCGCCGCTTCACACTGTGGTGGAGCCCTACCATCAACAGAGCGAATGTGTATGTGGGCTTCCAAGTGCAGCTGGACCTCACAGGCATCTTCATGCATGGCAAGATCCCAACCCTGAAGATCAGCTTGATCCAGATCTTCAGGGCACACTTGTGGCAGAAGGTGCACGAGAGTGTGGTCATGGTAAGCTGCTGATGATGACCACAGCTGCTGATGGACACTGCACAATACTTTCAGTGTTTTTGCCTGTTGCCCATGGAAGAATCATCATCTCATTTCAAGAATTACATACTCCTCAAGGTCACTTGCTTATACAGATACTCTTCATGGTAAATCTCTGGCTTGGCTGCCACCTGCCTGCACACTGTTGTGTTTAGGACCTATGCCAGGTGTTTGACCAGGAGCTTGATGCTCTTGAGATTGAGACCGTGCAGAAGGAGACCATCCACCCCCGTAAGAGCTACAAGATGAATAGCAGTTGTGCCGACATCTTGCTGTTTGCAGCATACAGGTGAGACTTCTGGCCTGACGGCTGGCGCCTGGGAACTGCGCTACACCTTGTGCAGCTTTGCTTGCACAAAGTTTCAGAATTTGGCATTGCCGGGCAATGGTATGTACTGCACACCTTGATGTAGCTGGTTGTGTTGCAGCTTATTTGGACACCAGACTGACCTCTGCCTGCATGTTATCATCTGCCCAGGTGGAACATGTCAAAGCCCAGCCTGATGGCTGACAGTCATGATCAGTTTGATCAGAAGGCTGGCAACAAGTACTGGCTGGATGTGCAGTTGCGCTGGGGTGACTATGACAGTCATGACATTGAGAGATATGTCAGGGCCAAGTTCCTGGACTACACCACGGACAACATGTCAATCTATCCCAGCCCCTATGGTTGCATGATTGGCATTGACCTGGCTTACAACCTGCACAGGTGAGCATGCAGTACTCCCAGCTCGTTACAGCCTATCGTAATCACGGTTACCTGTCACTGTGCTCATCACTGTTGCCCGGCAGCAGGAGATTACCAGTGTGTCCAGGCAGTTGCGCAAGCAGCTCACTTTTTGCCTGCTGGCTGGTCACAGGGAAGTGCGCTTGTGAAGGGCTTGATTCCCTGACTGTGAGTATTATTCACCAATGGCTGTGTGTGCTTCATTTTCTGCAGTGCCTTTGGTAACTGGTTCCCCGGTGTGAAGCCGCTGATCATCCAGGCCATGGCCAAGATCATGAAGAGCAATCCTGCCCTGTATGTGCTGCGTGAGCGCATCCGCAAGGGCCTGCAGCTGTACAGCTCAGAGCCAACAGAGCCATACCTGTCAAGCCAGAATTATGGAGAGCTGTTCAGCAACCAGATCATCTGGTTTGTGGATGACACCAATGTGTACAGGTGGGGGCACGAGTTCTCACAGGTTTTTGGTCATGTCCCGGCACAACATCAGGAAGCGGGCGCAGGAAGGGCATCAAGCCACAGCACTTTATTGTCACATATCAACATTGATCTGCAAGATTGTGTGTGTGCCCAATTCTATCAACAATGGATCCTGTCTCATTCAGCAGCCTGTGTCCTTGTCGATGTAGGGTGACCATCCACAAAACTTTTGAGGGTAACCTGACAACTAAGCCCATCAACGGAGGCATCTTCATCTTCAACCCCCGCACTGGTCAGCTGTTCTTGAAGATCATTCACACCAGCGTGTGGGCGGGCCAAAAGCGACTCAGCCAGCTGGCCAAGTGGAAGACAGCTGAGGAGGTGAGGCAGAGCCGCGCACCAGCACAGCACCTGCACAGCACGCAGACAGTCAGGGATTGAGAGGGGCTGTGCAAGTGCGATGCTGAGATTTATTCTGCGCCTGCAAGGACAGCAGCACAGCGCATGCAATACCTATCGCATGCGCTGTGCTGCTGTCCTTGCAGGCTCGCTGCAGCAACTGACTCGCTGGCAATACAAAGTGAGCAGCTCTTGGGTGTTGGTGTTGGCTTTACTGATGATGATTCTGTGCTGCCTCTGCTTCAGGTTGCCGCTCTGGTTCGCTCCCTGCCTGTGGAAGAGCAGCCAAAGCGCATCATTGTCACACGCAAGGGCATGTTGGACCCGCTGGAGGTGCACTTGCTGGACTTCCCCAACATTGTCATTACTGGCAGTGAGCTGCAGCTGCCGTTCCAGGCTGCGATCAAGTTGGAGAAGTTTGGTGATCTGATCCTGAAGGCCACAGAGCCACAGATGGTGCTGTTCAACATCTATGATGACTGGCTCAAGACCATCAGCAGCTACACGGCCTTCAGCAGGCTCATCCTCATCCTGCGTGCCCTGCATGTCAACCCAGACAAAGCTCGCACCCTGCTGCGGCCGGACAAGAGCATCATCACTCAGCCACATCATGTCTGGCCCAGTCTCACTGATGAGCAGTGGATCAAGGTGACAACACCAGCAGCAGCAGGCAGCCAGCAAAGTATTCGTGATTGTAATAACCTGACAGCTCACTTGTGCACTACTGTGTGTGCGCTTTTGGAAGACAATTCGTCAGTTGTCAAGCTTACGTCATGGTCACTGGTTCTGTCATGTTTACTTCAAGGACTGTTCCTTCTTTTGGCTCTCAGGTTGAGATTGCTTTGAAGGATCTGATCTTGGCTGACTATGCAAAGAAGAACAATGTGAACCCGAATGCCCTGACCCAGTCCGAGATCAGGGACATCATCTTGGGTGCTGAGATCACACCCCCAAGCCAGCAGCGTCAGCAGATTGCGGAGATAGAGAAGCAGGCCAGGGAGGGTGGCAACATGACAGCAGTCACTACAAAGAGCGTTAATGTGCACGGTGAGTGGAGTGAAGTAATACATCGGTCGGCATGCTAATGGACCAGTAGTGGCACATGCAACGATTGTTGGCACTGCCGCCATGCCTGTGAGATCTCTCTATCACTGCTGAGCCGCTCCTGTGTGTATTCACTTGCAGGTGAAGAGCTGATTGTGACCACCACCAGTCCTTATGAGCAGGCAGCCTTTGGCAGCAAGACTGACTGGCGCATCAGGGCCATCAGCGCTGCCAACCTTCACCTCCGTGTCAATCACATCTATGTGAACAGTGATGAGATCAGCGAGACCGGGTTCACATACGTGATGCCCAAGAACATGCTCAAGAAGTTCATCTGTATTGCAGATTTGCGAACACAGGCAAGTTCAGTGGTGCTGCTGCTGTAGCATTGCCCAGCGCCATATGGTGATCAGATAGGACTTGGGCTGTCTCAAATATTTTGATAAGTTGAATAATCAGCTCCTGTCTATTTCACGCATCCACTCACTCATGTATGTTTCTTATATCTGCAGATTGCTGGGTATATGTACGGTGTCAGTCCGCCTGACAACCCTCAGGTGAAGGAGATCCGCTGCATTGTGATGCCACCACAGTGGGGCAACCACCAGCAGGTCAACCTGCCCTCTGGCCTGCCTGACCACGAGTTGTTGAGGGACCTGGAGCCCCTCGGCTGGCTGCACACGCAACCCAATGAGAGTCCTCAAATGAGCCCACTGGTGAGTCACTGGTGGTTGATGACTCACTGCTAGCAGAACCTGCTGCTTGTGCCTGTCTGAGCTGGCAGCAGGAGTGCCTCCTGCAGGTGTGGCTGTTTGCCAGCAGGTGTGACTGAGGTGTCTTGTGCTTGTGCAGGATGTGACTGCTCATGCCAAGATGCTGGAGGCCAACAAGTCGTGGGATGGTGAGCGCTGTGTTACCGTCACCTGCAGCTTCACACCAGGCAGTTGCAGCCTGACAGCATACAAGTTGACACCTGCGGGCTATGAGTGGGGCCGGCAGAACAGGGACAACAGTGCAAACCCTAAGGACTACTCACCCACATTCTATGAGAAGGTGCAGCTGCTCCTGAGTGACAGGTGAGTGCTGATGAGGGACCCAGGTGCTCTGCTGGCTGCACCTGTACTGGTGGACATGCATTCATGTCGTACTGCACTGTGGTGTACTGTGCTGCCATGATGGGGACAACCCAAGGATCAGCCTGCTTTGTGAACATTGGGCTCTATCAAGTTCTGTGTGCTGGTTCACTGCAGGTTCATGGGCTTTTACATGGTTCCTGACACCGGCAGCTGGAACTACAACTTCCAGGGTGTGAAGCACAGTGCCAGCATGAAATATGGTGTGAAGCTTGCCAACCCGCGTGAGTTCTATGCTGATGTGCACAGGCCAACACACTTCTTGGAATTTGCCACACTGGAGTCTGCTGAGCCAGAGGTGGATCTTGAGAACCACTTCACTTGAGCGTGGCCTTGTTAGTGTTTGCTGCTCATATGTTTGCACAGCTAAGATCGCTTACAGCTGCACCTCCAATGGTGCTGCCTAGTAGATGCCTCAGGCAGTTGTCAAGTTGACTGCGGGTGCACTGGGCCGCCCTGAAACCTGTGGTGATCAGATGTGCTGTTATTCGTCATGGTATTTCACCTCTCTGTGTTCAGATAACGCATCTGGCTGGCCATCATTGTGCTCTTGCGTTGTGCCCCACTAAAAGTGCGTTCACTGCACATGTCAGTTTATTCGCCAACTCATTCAATGTTGCAAGGCTCTATCTCTTGTACATGCACTGCGCAGTACAGCCACTTCGGGATGACGTGAACGATTGAATGTTTCTCTATGGAACACCAGCAGTACTGTGTCGAGTGGTATCACACAGACTTTTTCAGGGTCCATGTGTCAATTTGTAAGTTACACGAGTGTAACCCGCCCGTTTGCAAGCCAAGTGTCAGTTTAAGTATATTCAAGCAGTCACAGAAAATATCAGTTTTTGAAAGCTCGCGTCAAGGTGCAACGTCAGTTGATTTAACACCTCCAGATCTGGCTATAGCCTATAGGCTTGAAATTGGCTGAAGTTCAAGGCCTGCCAGGCTCAGCTGGCCAGCATGGCAGCTGAACTAATCTTTAGTCAGCAGGCTGCTGACTGGCACACACCATCGGGAATTGGAGGTGGCCTTGCCAGGCCTTGCCAGGCTTGCCAGTGGCAAGGAATATCAGGTGCATTAATGCCAATGCATCAAGAGACAGACCATCACAGTGAGAGCTTTCCAAAAAACTGAATTCAGCCAAAAGCCCCTGACCCAGCCTTAAGAGAAAGTTGCCAACTAAGGCACGCAAAGGCTTCAGATGTCATATACATAATGGGCCTGCATACCAGCTGCTGTACACAACACTGCCTTGTCTGTGCGCCAACTCCGCTATCATACGCAAACAGTCTGCCACTCGTACTACTCTGGACACAGATTCAAAGTATTCTGCTCAGGCAACATTGCTGCTGCACAATGAAAAATACCATCTCACAACCTGCAAACCCCAGCTCTGGCACCCCTGTGTAAGCACTCCCACCAAAGCACAGCATAACAACCCAGCACAACTATCAACCACAGAGGGCAGCAGATCAGTTGGCCGGGCCCGGTCGCGCCTCTCTTGAACACTCCACTTTGCCACCTGCTACCCGCCACGTTTCAGAGCAGCATGTACTGGTGAACTCACTATTGTGGCTGATCAGCAATACTCCACCGTCAAAGCTCTTGATTGCTGCTGCCAGGGCGCCCAGGGCTTCACGGTCCAGGTAGTTGGTGGGCTCATCCATGATCAACAAGTGAGGGTTGTTCCACATGGCAGCCTGCAGGTGGGGCAAGAGTGGCAGGGAAAGCTTGTGCAGGAGTCAACTCCCTGCATGCGCTGCTGACGTCTTGCTGGTGACTTAAAAAGACAACAGTTGCTCTGCTGCTGCACAACGCCTTGCACAACTTTAGGAACAAGACACTCACCGCCAGTACCAGCTTGACCTTCTGTCCACCTGACAAGCCCCTGATATTGCTGTGGACGCCAAACTCTGGTTCAAGGCCAAAGTCCTGCAGGAACTTGGTGATGCTCTCCTTGGTCAGCGGCCGAGCATCATTGCCCAGAGCATTGGAGGCCAGCCGCTGGTCAAACTCAACCACATACTTACGGAAGCCCTTCTCAACCAGCTCTGCTCGAGGTAACCAGCGATTGAACTTGAGTGAGGCAAGACCTTGCCAAGCGACCTCATATTCAAAATCTACAGGGCAAGTGGTAACAACATAACACATCACACCACCTGCTGCTGAGCATGCTGAGGTAGCACAACAGGTGCACAGGATTTGTTGTAACAAGATGATTGTGGTGCCTTAACATGTCGGCATCATTGGGATTCAGCAAGCGGACGCCTTCATACCACTCGTTTGTGTAGTATACTGCCAGATCTCGTTCATGGAAGTCCTGCACACTGCGCTGCTACACCCACTGCCTTACCCTTCTTCTTTTTCCTTCTGCTGATGATCTCCCTGAATTTGCGAGGATGTCCGTCAAACACCCACGTTGCCTCGGCCATCTTCTTTTTGTCCTCCTCCTCTGCCTGGCGGTCCACCTGAAATCATCCAGCAAGAGAGACCTCGCAACACACAAACTGGCCACCGCTCGTATGACCAGATCATAGAGCAGTGCAGCACATGATCCCGCCAATCCACCTGTGCATGCACTGGTCTGATCCACAATCACAGGCGCCCGTACCTTGTGTGCATCCTCCTGATCTTGGCCCAGCCCAAAGCGCTTGAACATGTACTTGAGGGGGGTGGTGTCCAGGTGCTCCTCCAGGTGGTGGAAGGCGTGCTGGGCCACGTACGCCATGCGCAGGTTAGGGTGGCGCCATACAGTGCCAGTGCTGGCCTTGTGTTCGCCGGTAATGATCTTGATCAGGGTCTGAGGGGGCAGCAGAGAGAATGGCCAGTCAGCATAAAGAAACATGTAGTGGGCTTGCATCAGCACCCGCACGGATGATCGCAACAAACAGCTAGGACTGCCAGCACTGCAGGGTACGCAAAGGTTGCCAGCTTGATGTTGTAAAAGGTCGTTGGCAAATACTGGTGCAACACAAAAAGGGAAGCCGCTGCTGCAGCTCCACAGAAACCCACCGACTTCCCAGCGCCGTTGACCCCGATGACGGCTACTCGGCTGCTGAGGCGAGCTGCTACATTCACATCAGTCAGCTGTGGTACTGCTGCTCCAGGATATGTGAAGGTGACATTGGTCAACTTAACAATGGGTTTCTCCTTGCTTGTGATGCCGTCCAGCAGACCAGGTGTTGGAAACCTGAACTTGAGTGTTGCTGCCTCCAGCTCATAGTAGCTCTGTGCAGCAGGTACAGCCTTCACGAACTCACTCAGGTTGCCTTTGTAGCGGCGCAGCTGACGTTTCTCATAGTGTATGATGTCTGTGCACACATTGTCGAGGAAACCACTGCAGTCGTGACAATAACAACAGCAGCAGCAGGTTGGGTGAGCCGCTGTTGTTGTACAGACCAGAGCAGCTTGCAACATGAATCAGCCCATCACTCCTACAGCCACACTGTTCACAGGGGCAATCATCAAAGCATGACAAGTAGCAGTGAGAGTGTATGCCCCAGGCAGGCCCTGTGTTACCTGTCATGTGATACCGTCATGCAGGTGATGTTGGGCTGTGTCACCAGGTAGTTCTCCAGCCAGGCCACATTGGTTGTGTCCAGGTGGTTGGTGGGCTCATCCAGCAGCAGGATGTCGGCCCTCAACAACATGGCACGAGCAAGAGCCAGCTTCATCTTCCAGCCACCAGATATCTCAGTGATCAGTTTGGCCTGCACAACAGCAGAGGCAGACAGCTTGGCATGATGGGTTGAACTCTGATATATCCTCGAGTGCCAACTGTAGAGACCCAGTTTACTGAGCCAGATAGCACTCCCTCAAGCTGTTGGTTCAAGTTGTTTGGCCCAAGATTGCATGGTCAAGTGCCAGTGTGTCACAAAGCAGTTGACAAGGTAAACCCCTGCAACGTCTGCAAGGAAACTGCCCTGACATCTTGCTGTGTACAACACGCCATGCCTCACCAGCAGGTCGTCTGTAAAGCCCACTCCTTGCAGGGCATCAACCACCTGATCACGAGTCACGCCCATGACCTTGATCAAGGGGTCCTCAGCCACATAGTCAGGCACACGGTAGTCAGCAAGGGATGCCTGCAGCAGCAGACAGCAGAAAGTGGTGCTGACAATGGTGTCTTGACATCACCATGTTCACACTGACAGCAAGAGGTGAACGACCAGCTGACCCAGGCTGGCATGTTGCTGCTACACCTGCACCTCTGTCTTTAGTTGCTGCTTGTGTGGTGGTTGACTCACCTGGATGTCGTGCTCCACGTACACCGTCTTGAGCTGGTCAGGGGAGGGGAAACCATCAAGCTGACCACGAGCAATGGCCTTCATCAGTGTGGACTTGCCAACCCCATTAGCACCACATAGACCATATCTCCGGCCACGTACCAAACGCAGTGTAGCATTGTTCAACAAAATCTTGCCACCATACGCCAGGCTGAACCGGCAGTTGCAGAGCTCGTCCTTGTCCACATCCTCCTCATCAATCTCCCAGCCGTGATCCTCCTCTGCTGTGTCAGCCAGCTGACTCATGGCCCTGCAGCCAGGGAGGGTGGGGCGCAGGGCAAGGCTATGAGACCAGCGCACAGGCCAGTAGGCCAACAAAGATCAAGCCATGTCACCTCGTTCAACACAGCGCAGACACAGCTACCACACAGCAATGTGCCCGCCCCTGCAATGTGATTCGCTGCAGCTGGTGAACATTCAGGCCTGAGCCTGTGGGTGTCTACAGACTATTACGTTCCAATTCATGATGAAGACTTACTTGCCCATGTACGCCCTGCAGACGCTCTCAGCGCCCTCTGATGTGAGGAAGGCCGACAGGTAGGGCACCATGGCGTCAGCCCACTCATCAAACTCAAAGTTTCTGCTGTTGAAAAGCAGAGTGGTCATCTGAGCAACATACTCCAGTGTAGTCTGGTCTACCTTCACATCCAAGGTGCGAGCTATGATGTCCTTCAGCATCTGCATCTGAGACTGCAATAGCACAAGCACAGCAGCCGCACAAGCATCAACCCATGTAAAGTGTACAGATGGACCTTCAGCAAGTGGTACATGGGACCTGCCGTCAGTAAGCACGTTCTCCAATTTACAGTTGTTGTTGCCCCTGCTACTGCCGAATAGATGCTGTGCTGCTGCTGTTGTCTGATGAATTACAACAAGGCTGCTGACTCACCACTGCATTTGCTTTAGCTGCCTCTGGCTGTGCCGCTTGCTCCTCGGCCTCCTTTGACACGCGCTCCAGAATTGCCAGGGCGCTACTAGCCACGTTACGAAGCTCAGGGTCAGCAGCAGCACGAGCGACCTTCTCAACTCCTGGAAGCAACCTGCAGGAACCACCAGCAGACGTACAGCAGTATTTATGCAAACTACAACATGCCTAAATGTGAGTGTGACAAATGCACAGATAGGCTCCCTTACTTATGTGGAATCATGCACTGCATGCAGCTGCTGGTATACTAGCAGGCTGACATGACACACCAATACGGTGAAAAGTGAGGCTACAGATTGCTCTTTAATCAACAGCTGCAGCATGCGCAGCTGCTTCAATTTTGATGCTGACACTGCATATTGCTGCTGAGGCTCACTTTGGCAAGAAGTTCACTGCATCCACTGGGCTGTTGACCAGCTTGCTCATGTTCGTGATGATCACACAACTCTTGCGTTGTATGGCTGTGGCTTCTCGGAGACCCTTCACCAACAACGGCACCATCACTGCAAGAGCAGGCGCCTCAACAGCCTGCAGGTTGGGCAGCAGCACAACATACATCAAGCACAAGCCGCATGCAGCGGCAGCCGTGCATCAACCACGCCCTCAGCCAACCTATCAGATCACATTCTGATGTCTGCTGGTGGCTGTTAGCACCGCCAGCTTGCTTGCCTGTGCTCGACTGCTGATGTGGTGAGGATCGTACATTCATCACTGCCTGGCCTGACCAACTGACCTGCACAAAAGTTGTCGCGCTGAGCTTGGTCACGACATCTGGCACTTCTGCTGGTCGTGCTACACAATGCAGCAGGTCATCTAGGATGTGCTCAATATCACGGTTGCCAACAAGCCTGAAGGTGGCAGTGCCAGCAAAGGCCGCAGCAGCCTTCACCTGCAGCAGCAGTCAGCAACAGGCAACATACCAGCGCATAGTGGTCAGAAGTCTGCTGCCCACTTGCATCCTCTCAAGTGTGGGCTTCTGCTGAGACCACAATACAAAGTGTGCTTAGTTGCAACAGCTACGTTGTGATCACCACATAAGAACACTGCAGCACAGGGCTGCCCTTTGTCGCAGCCAGCTGTCTGGTGCCCCACAGACGGCTGTCCATCACCCACACCTGCTCCCGTGCGTCCACCATCCTCTCGCTGATGAGAGGCACAATGGCAGGCAGGCACGCTGACACCTGAGCTGGTGCTGTCTTCGCCAGATCAGCCAACAGCTTCAGCGCTCCCTCTTTGACCTGCCACTTCTTGCTGTCCTCCATGGCATCAAATATCACTGCATCAAATTTGACAATAGCAACAAGCAGCAGCGGTCACAATGAAGCAGACAATGCCAACAGCAAGCAGGACCAGGGAACCTCGCATCACAGGTGAGCAATGGCACTATTCAGACAGCAGCCAACAGCAACACAAGACATCATGAGCTAACGGCCCCGTACACGCATGCTCTCCTGCTGTCTATCTCATATGCTGCTGCAAATAATATTCACAGCTGTCTAGAACCTGCTCTCTCCACACAAGTAAACCCCACCAGGTCACCCACCTGGCAGCACCAGTTCAACTGCATGAGGACACAAGATGGCAACCACAGACTGCGCAGCACCCATCGCAGCATCTCTGACCTGTGCTGACTTGTCAGCGAGCCTGTCCAGCATTACAGGCAACAGGGGTACTACATAAGGCTCACAGGGCCGCCCCACTGACTGGCACAGCTGCTTGAAGGCTAACAGGGCGGCCTCTCTGGCATCAGCATTGCTCATGTCTTCAGTCTCTGCCTTGAGTTTTGTCAGCAGGCCATTGGCCTGCAGAGAAGCAAATCCAGCTGCTGCCACCACCCCATCAATGTCAGTATGGCCATCACAGTGCTGGTCATGCTCCCCAAGGGTAAGGCGCTCCAGCAACTTAGCAACCTTGCCTGACTCCACTTCCTCCTGGCTGACTACAGGAGGAGGAGGGGCGCGGTTTACAATCTTGATTGCAGGCCGAGCAGATGCTGTGCCAGTCGCAGGCTGTGCTGGGGCGCTGGGATCAGCTTTCTTGCGAATGACTTTCATGGTGCCTGTAAACCGTGAAATTGGCAACGCTGGGATGGCATGCATTGCACGCATCACAGCTCAATCAAAGGGCGCCGGCAAACACAGCAAACAAACGTAGCAGGATGCTGTGGCCACAAAGTTATGCTGCAAAAGTCGCTCCCGTGCAGCAAAGCAACAATACCTGTATGGCGCTGGACACCAACAGCTCCTTAGGCACGTAAAATCAACCTTCACAGATGTAACTTCGACTGTCGATCAGGCTTGACAAGCCAATCAGGTCTAGACTGCAGAGGCAGAAGGGCTGATAAGGGTGGAACCCGCCGCAGAACAGGTTGATGGCCACAACCTAACGCCAATCAGATTGGCATAAGCGCGGGTTTCTAGCTGCTGCGTGAGTGAGCGAACAGGTGCCACTCAAGACGTTAAGCAAGGTCATGTGTTATTTTCATGTCACAGGCGGCCGTTTCGCGCAGGACGCGCGATCCTTTGCTGCTCGTACCATCCTACGTTGTGGCTAATTGTTCGTACTTAAGTCACGTTGCTGCTGTTGCCTCAAATCACTACCACTCCGTTTGGGCGCGAGGGCTGTCTGGTGTCGCGTCTTCCGCTAAGCACATCTTTCAGTATGGGAAAGAAGCAAAGACGTGCGGCAGAGGATCTAGCGGTTGATGAGCCTTCAACATCTGGCCGCAGCTACACGGTCACTTTAGCAGTTCCTGGCTCGATGATAGACAACACTCAGAACACAGAGTTCGCCATTTTCGTTGCTGGACAGGTGATTCTTTTGAAGTTATAAAGTCCTATGTCATGTCCCACATGCAGCAGGGTTGCTGTGCAATCCACCATCAAGCTGATTACCTTTACAGCAGCGATGGTGGCAGCAGCAATGGTAGCAGCAATGGCAGCATCAGCAGCATCTGCAGCCACTGGTTCCCCTGATGTGATTGAAGCATGTCGAGTAAAAAATCCTTTTGTGTTGCGTCTGTAGGGCAATATAATTTGCAAGGAGTTACTGGAACAGAGCACTCATGTCCAGCACCAAGGCAAAGCAGTGCTGTTGCAACATGAAAGATGTGTCCCAGCAGTGATGGATGTATAGACATGCTTCCCGTCTGTGTGCGCTGCAGGTTGCCCGTACAGCTGCCATCTTCAATGTTGATGAGCTGGTTGTTGTTGATGATTCCCCTGACGCACGCAGCGGCACTGTCTCCGCAGGGGCCGCCTTCATGGCCCGTGTCGCTCAGTACCTGGAGACTCCCCAGTACCTGCGCAAGGCGCTCATACCCATGCATCCCGACCTGCGCCTTGCTGGATTGCTGCCACCACTAGATGCCCCGCACCACATGAGGGCAACAGAGTGGAAGCCATACAGGGAGGGCCTGGTCTTGAAAACACAGGCTGGGGTCGGGTGCTATGTCGACATCGGCTTGGACAGAATGGCCTTTATCTCTCAGCAAGTGCCTGTGAACACAAGAGTGACCCTCTGTGTTGGCGTCAGCCCACAGGTGCAGTTCATGCAGGACTTTGGGGAGAATATGATTATGGGCAAGGTGAGTGCCTCTGAACAGGTGTCATGGCATCAGGAAAGTCACAAGAGGTGCTGCTGCTGCTAGTGATATGCCACCTCCAGTGCTTAGACTCAGCCTGTTTAGTTGTAGCTCTAGTTGCAGCACACCAAGCAGCACAGCAGGCACGCCAGTAACATCAGCAGATTGAGTAGCAGATCCAGCCATGCCAGCAGGTTGTTGAAGTAGTATTGTTGCAGCTCTGGATCAGGTGCGGGGGGAGGTGCCTGCTTGGTTATGCTGACAAGATATTCCGCCTGAGTCCACCCGCAGCTGTCTGCTGTGTGGTTGCAGGTGGTGTCCCCCAGTGAGCCACGTGAGCAGGGCGGCATGTACTGGGGCTACACGGTGCGCCTTGCCAAAGGCTTACACGGCCTCATTCATGATTGTCCCTACAGCGGCGGATACGACCTGAAGATTGGCACATCAGAGCGTGGGCAGACAGTTGCACCGGGTAACCTGCAGCTACCTCGGTTCAGTCACGTGCTTGTGGCCTTTGGTGGTCCTGAAGGGTTGGAAGATGCTTTGGGCCATGACAGCAGGCTCGCTGGCAAGATGACCAGTGAGTTGTTTGACTTGTACCTCAACACTTGCCCAGGTCAGGGGAGCAGGACCATCAGAACAGAGGAGGCAGTGCTGATTTCCATGTCCTTCTTACAAGCAGCATTAATAGCATATGGAGGCCTCCAGCAATAACGCAGATAGAGGGCTCATGTGCGGAATGACATGCTGCGCAATTGGTCACCATGCAATTGTGTTCACAAGCCAGGCGCCCTGGGTGCTTTTGGTAGTGTCTGAACCTGTTCCTCAGCTGAATTGTTTGCAAATAGACAAAGTCAGTGGTTTTGTTGTGCTGATAGTATCAGCACCATCGGACTGGCAATTCAGACACCACCAAACAGAAACATATATGGGTGTTGTTGCTGCGGCACAGCCTCCAGCTCGAGCTGACCTGATTGCTGGCTTTGTTGGGCGGCAGCCGGACGCTGTTGGCAAGCCTGGCTTGTGAGGTGTGAGCCGTCCTGTGGTTGTGGTTATTGTTGCGTGGTTGTGTACTCACAATAGGGCATGGTTCTACCTGCATCCTCTGTGTACACACTGTACGCTTGTTGTTATGACAGCCGTTTGTGATCTGGCAGAGGTGAGACAGGACCTATGCTTCTGCTGTTGCTTTTGTTTCCCATAAAGGCAATACACTGGCAATGTGTCGTTGCTGTGTTGAAGCAGTGCGTTGACATTTGCATGCGCTGTATGGCATCCGCTGGACCGCTAGTGTGCCTGCTTCTAAATTCCGGAGGTTCAGGTGCAGGAGACCTCAGCTGGATGATGAAATTCCTTTGTTGTTGTGGAGTGTGTTGACGCACACATGACTGCTGTGGAATTTGTTACTGACGCAGCATCAATGCATACCAAATGACAATGTTGATCTTGGTTTTCAGGGCTTTCACAGCAGGAATAGGTACACCGCCTAAGGGATCCTGAAGAAGGGTCAGAGAAGCAGTTGCCTCAGGAGGATAAGAATCAAGGCCAGGTGCCTCTGCTTTGGTTCTGATAGCATGATGCACATAATTCTGCCAAGCGGCGCATCCTACGGCTTGCTGTTTGGTTATATGCGGTCGTGGCAGCGTGTCTGCTGGTATTATTGATTGCGGTAAGCTTTAAGCTGCCCATGCAGCTAAAAATCTCACAAAGTCCTCAGTTTCCAGCTAAGGACTCATGCTCTTGACCCAGAAAGCAGGCACCTTGTTGCTGCGGCTGGGAATCTTGATCAGCAGAGCTAGTGTGATTAATTGATTGGGTGGCTGCACCTGGACCCTGTGAGATGGCTTGGCCCCTCAATTGTGGCGGGTGCTGAAGGCCACCTGCAGCCACAAACTGTCCTGTCAACGCTAGAAGCAGGACAGAAGCGTGCGAGAGAGCAAATGGCAGCTGGCAGTAGTGGCAGTAGCATTTTCTCCCCTGGATGTTGAGGATTTCGCAGTGTTGTGGTACGTAGGTGAGTGATTGCTGCTGTGGGAACTGATCCACAGACTGGCACCGCCACACTACACTTTAAGCTTAGCTAGGATGTGCATCAATAGATCAAGGTTTGCCATGGCTTCATTATATGTGCATATAGGAATGATGTACCATATCTTGCATGAAGCATGCTTGCTGTGTCTGCCCTTGGTCTGAGTAGTGTTGTTCAGTGTGCCAGGCTTTGCTTTGCTTGCGGCATCTGATGCGATAGTTGTTTTTTCTTTTAGGCCAGAGATTACACGGACGCAATAGTTGTGCATCCGAGCTGCATGTCATCACCATGTGCTGGGCCAGCCTGGCAACCTTGTTTTTTTTTTTTTTTTTTTGAAGGCCAGAGATTACACGGACGGATCACGCCAACCTCAAGAAGCCCAAAAAGGTCATGGCAGAAGAACGTGGCAACCTGCCAAACCACGCCCCGTCATGGCAAACCACATGACTCTGCAGTCATAGGACGGCATAAAGCTTGCAAGGCCAGCTTGCTCACAGGGTCCGGCTGCAGCCACCCAATCAATGAATCAGACTAGCTCTGCTAGTCAAGTATCCCAGCCGCAGCAACAAGGTTGACATATGTTGTAGCATGCATGCTGGCACAACACATGGTGAAAACATACAGCTCGGATGCACAACCATCGCAGTGGACGCCGTAAAGCAAAGCAAAGCTTGGCACACTAAAGAGCACTACTTAGACCAAGGACCGACACAACCAGCATGCTTCATGCAAGATATGGTACAGCATTCCTATATGCACATTCAATGAAGCCAGCGCAAACCTTTGCACCTACACATGCACATCATAGCTAAGCTTAAATTGTAGTGTGGCAGTGCCAGTCTGTGGATCAGTGCCCACAGCAGCAATCACTCCACCCACACACCACAACACTGCAAAATCCT
>JABEVS010000457.1:0-50556 GCA_018290735.1 Coelastrella sp. MACC-549
GTTGAGTCCTGCCATGTCACATGTGTTGTGCAATGCTTTTGCTGCAAAATGTCTGTTGGGTTTCACAGCCTTCCATGCTCAGTGTGTCTTGTGTTGGAGTTCTGCTGTGTGTATCTCAGCTATGACATGATATGAGTCATATCATGACGTAAGTTGGTTGAATACCACCCCCACTGAGTGGGCTTTTCTGCCTTGAAGGCGCCCCTGAGGGTGGTCTAATCTTGGTGTGCCAGTGTGGCTGAGCCACCAAGTACATATTCCCAAAGGCCTTGCGGCCGGAAAGGGTTTTTCTTCTTCTTCTAGGTGCAAGCTGACAGGCGCATCTCAGCCAACCATTATTGCTGCCAGTACAAGCTGTCTGGCAGTGTACGACTTCTGCTAGAATGCTCAGCATAGCATCTCCCTGTACTGCAAGCAGGCAGACCACACCAGGTGACACCTGAAACCCAACCCTAACCTTAAACCAGAAGACGGGCGCAACCTGGGCCTTTTGTAGCCACACGGGCCTTCTTGTCTTGAACGATCAATGCGGAGCGTGTTGCTGTGAGCTCGTTGATGTTGGGGGTTCGCGAGCGCGGGAGAGTCACTCCCCTTGGGTCACGAGGCACGTGGCCAGCTACTTGTTGTACGAAGATAATTCAACAGTGTAGCTCCCCGTAACCTGACTCCCCACAACTGCGCTCCTGTACAGCTTCGCGATCCAACCACTGATCGCATTGTATACCTGGCATTTGACAGAGATGAAGTGATGCAAGATGGCGTAAATTATGGCTGAAGGGCGTATAATCACACGCGGAAGGGGTTGTCGGGGCGCTGGCCCCTGATTAATGCGCAGGTTGGCCCTGCAAGCAGCGGAAGTCAGAAAGTTGTCATGATCTTCAGCGTCATGAGCAAGCTTGACTTTAGAATGCCCTGCTACGCCTACACACATGAGGTTTGCTGATCTGGTTGATTAGCTGCAGCAGGAGGCGGTCAGAGTGTAGCTTCTGCAGTCGTGCTGTCGTTTGTTGTGGCTGTGCCTTGTAATGCCAGCTGGCTACGTCTCTTGTAGGCCGACAAGTTTCCCAGGACACCAGCAAGCCTTGCAGCTTGTGTGTATGTGGTTTTGCTGTCGCAAATTCTTGATTCACATAATGACGGGCCCTGCTGCCCACAGCATGGTGAGGACATTGAGCTTACAGCTGGCGATTTTGGGCGTGTCGCTGCCAAGTGGCACATCTGTGTGCCTGAGGTTGGTGCCGAGCGGAGGAGAAAAGGGCACGTTACACACACTCTCTCCCTCATACCAGACAACCACCCAGAGCTGGAGGACCTGGCATACCGCAGGCCTGCAGATGGAATTGTGGTCACTCTGGGCATATCTTACACACATTGCAGTGTGGATAATGCCCAGCAGCTCTTTGATGAGGTTGTGGACTACCTAGCTACCACGAGCATTGCCGGTCATTTGCACCTCGTCATACTGGCTGACCGCTTGCCCTTCAGACCCCCCGCTGGACAGCCTGGCAGCTGCAGGTGCGGATGCATTCTGTCCTCAAAGTTGGCTTCCTGGGTGTTCATGGAGGTAGATGCCTGTGTATGCCTGCTATGGTCTCAGCAAGAACAAGTTCATGTTCTGTCCTTTAGGATCCAGATCTATCAGCCTTGTTGGATTTGAACGACAGCTATGAGAGGCAGGCGCTGAACCAGTCTTGTTAGTGTGAAAGAAATATAGCCATGCAGCAAGTTGAAATGCTATGGCAAATGCGCTGTCATGCGTTGGGGTCGCCACCCTGATATGATGCTTGTGTATTGTTGTTAGTGTGATGTTTGTCGCCAAGACTTGTCAGCGCCTGCAATAACATCTGATGACTATGTATTGTTCTACTTTCTGTGGCAAATGTGTTGCTGAATGCTTTTCACGCCTGTGCAGTTGCGGGCGAATTGCTTCGCCTGCCTGTGACAACAGACAGTGTGCAAGCTGCTGCGAGGCTGCAGCAGACATGCTGCTGCATCACCAGACAGCAGCAGCAGCAGCAGCAGCAGCAGCAGCATTTACCATGAGGACAGGCCATATTCCAGCCCACAGCCTCAACAGCAGCAGCAGCATCAAGTGCATTGTTCTTGTGGCCAGCCTGCAGCAGCAGCTTGCCGGGGGTTGCAGTGCGCAACATGCTGTCATGATTACAGCCACTGGGACTTCTCAGACAGCAGCAGCAGCAGCAGCAAGAATTCCAGCTTGGTTAGTGGACAGCAGTATTGTAGTTGTCGCCAGCCAGCAGCTGCTGCGTGCAGAAGCTTGCAGTGTGCCAGGTGCTGCTGTGACCCCAGCTGCACGCGGCACTGGCCCGCAACAGCAGCACCTCCGGCAGCAGCACCTGTACCACCAGCACCTGCAACGCAGCAGCTACAGCACACGCAGCAGCTACAGCACACACAGCAGGAGGTCAATCGTGTTGTGGCACGGCGCCAGCAGGCACAAGGTTTCATCCTTTCTGATGAATCAAACATGGCAACGACAGCTACCTGTGCTGGTCAGCATGCCAGCAGCAGCAGCACAGTGGCAGCAGCCCGGAGCAGCAATGGCAGTAGAAAGCAGCGTTGTGAGCAGCTGTTGCACCAGTTGACAGAGTTCCTGTGCAACAACCCACAGCAGCAGGAAGTTGTGCAGTCAATGATGGAACTGTTTGATCTGGTGTATGGTATGAGCACCGCCGCAAACATTGCACAGCAGGAGGATGAGCAGCATCCGGGCGCTTCTACTGCTCCTGGTGCATCATCTGGCAGCAGACAGCTCCATAGTCCTGGAGTAGCAGCAGCAGTTGATGCAGTCTGTGGTGGCAGCAGCAGTGCTGATCAGGGCTTTACAGCAGCAGAGCAGCTCCACCAGCTGCAGAACTGCAAAGTGTGTCTGGATGCTCCTCGCAGTGTGGTGCTGATGCCGTGCAGACACCTGGTCTCGTGTGCAGCATGTTCACGGCAGCTGCAGCATCATGCCGCCAGGGATGATCCATCAGGGACACTGAGGAGGTCCTGTGCCCAGTGGCCAGTTTGTAGAGAACCAGCCAAGCCGCATATGGGTGGAATAATCATGGCATGAGCTTCTTCTGTGCTGCTCATGCATTGAAAGGAGACATACAAGCTCACCAACCAACAGTCATGCAGTGTAGGAGCTGTCTAAAGGTTGTCTGTGAGCTTCTGTAGGATGTGCAGTGCATAGGCCATCTGCAGCTGGCGGTGGTAGTGACAAGGGTTGGATACAGCTGCCAGCACAGCTGTGCAGTACTGTAGCTGCACACTCGTTCTGCTGCAGTGATGCAGGTCATTGTAGCATGCCCATGTTGGACTCTCGTCAGAATAGGCCATGATAGCCATTGCAAAGAATTCACTGTTGAGGTCCGACCCGGGGTGTTGTTTGAACAGATTCAGCCCATGCAACATTTGGCATGAGCTTGTGCTCGCCAAGTCAACCTGGTCATATTGGTTCAGTTGGATGCCGTCACGTCAATTGTAACGTTACTTGTTGAAAGTCACTTTTCGTGAACCGGGCTGTGTCTTGTGGGTGTCTACCCTTTATGTCGAGCCTCATTCTAGTGAAATGTAAAGAGGTATCTAACATGTTTACTTCCCAACCTCGCAACAATCAGATGAGCTGGCAAACTTTTCTCGGCGCTGACTACAAGGGAAACACCACCCAAAATGATGCTCCCAGAGCAGTGCTTGTACTGCTGATCCAGATCCTCTAAGGCAAAAGCAGAACTTCTGTACTCAAAAGTTTGTTTTGTGCTGATTGTATCTGCCGGCTCAGCCCAACTCGATTGTTGTCTGGGCACTGTCCTGGCAATGATTGCAGTCGACAAGTCCAAATCTGGAAGTAAAATCTACCACTTGCAACTTGCTTGAAGCTTGACAACCAACTTTAACAATGAAGAATCAAGCTTCAACAGCGCCATATGCATTGGCTGGCACACAGGTGCTGGAACCTTCAACCCCGTCGGGTGGTGCTGACAGCCACACCCCTGCCACCAGCAGGCCGTGCAACCCTCAGGCTGTATCGCCCATCATAATGCCAGCCGCCCTGGAGCTCAAGTACAATCATAGCACACACATCAACCCTGCCAATTAAGACACCCACCCTGAACCCTGCCACCCACCACAACCCCGCAACAAAAGAACCCATCACTGCACCTGCTGCTGTGACAACCTGCTGCTGGCTCAGCAGCTGTACTTACAGCTGCCTTGCTGCATGAAGTTGGTGTCCTGCCAGCTCTCATGTTGAGCACATGGGCACCATACTGCAGAACACACATACATCGTCCAAACTGTTATGTGACATGTCAAACCATGTCCCATCCGCTCAGTCATCTACTACTTACTTGTCTAGTTGCAGGTGTCCCATGTAGTTACTCTCAAAATCTAGGATACCCGTCATCACAACTCCCAACAACTATCCACACCTATTGCTCAGTCTCTGACGGCCGCGTTACTCCCTCCCATGTGGCGTTCCACTGCTTGTCATAGAATGTTGCCTCGTCCAGCAGGTTCTTGTACTTGTCAAGGTCTGCTGTGCTGCGGACGAGCAGTACTGCAAACACAGTCACGTGCAGCAGCAGTTTGCCCAGGAAGCTGTTCTGCTGGTCCAACAAGCCGTAGCCGGTCAGCTGGTCCACAACAAGGGCCATGAAGTAACCGACCATGGCGGCGCGCCCGTTGAGCTTCTCAGCCTGGAAGGATCACAGCAGCAGACAACGGCAACAGCATGAGTGATTCAAGTGGTAGACCTGGACAGATCCGGGTAACAATGCATGCAATGCATGCCTGGCCCAGCATACCATTCTACACGCAGTCAGATTGCACTTCACAGAAATCCTTGAGCACGACAACCCAGCCACAGCATAGTGGGCAACCCAGCCAGAACATGTTGGGCATCTTGGTGATTGGCTGATGTGCTGCAACCAGAATTGCTTCTGTAGCACAACAACTTGAGCATCAGACACGTCTGGCGCCAGCCTGATCAACCTGCTGCCAGAGTCTGCACAGCAGAACCCCCCCTCCCCCCCCGGGGCCTCACCTCTGGCAGGTGGAAGCGGCGCACCCAGGCCCACCAGGGGATCTCACTGGTGTCAAACAGCACAGGCTCCTCATTGGTTGAGGGGATGGGCCTCTCCTCAAGCAGCTTGCGGCGAGCCATCTCAGCGTCAATCACCTGTCAAACATGCAGGTAAGGGGAGGCGCAGCAGCAGGTGAGCAGCCGGGCATCAGGAGGTGACAGCTAGGAGGCAGTGCTGCAATCGCAGATGCCGATAGTTCAATTGCTGTCACTTGCAGCTTGCAGGTGTCAATTCTCTGCCCTGCATCTGATCTATATCTCCAGCGACGGGTTCCGCTGTGAGCGGGAACAGTTTTAACAGCCCTGTAAGGCTGGCTTCAATGAAAGCAAAGATATCAACAGCTGCACCATACGGTCTCAGAGTGCTGCACACATTCCGCCGCACCCTTACACTTGTCAACATGCACAAACAATGACCACTATTGCCAAACCATTTGCCCCGCCCAATCACTCACTGCATCCCAATCTGTCTCTCCAGCAGCGTTCTTGAACTGGCTGAGGTCCCAGCGACCGCCCACCCAGCGGTCATCAACAAAGCGGCCCTCCTTCAGCTGCAGGTATGTGCCGCTGGCAGCAGTGCCAACAGCCATGGCAGCAGCCTTGGAACCAGCATCCTGGTTTCACAGCAACAAGATGACTTGTGTTGGAAAATGAAAACCGTTTGAATCACGTGTTATCATATTCTTATGCTTTTGGTCTGCATCAGGTGAATGTAGGCTCAGATGCAGTGTTGCCTTCAACAGCACCTTGCAGGGATGCCCCTCCCGAGGCGAAAAAGCTGCAGCCTGGCAGCAAGATGCCATGCAACACCTGTATCAATGCCTGCATACTGGCACGCATGTTTGATGTCGATAGGCCGCTGCCGGGTGGGACGTGGGTGACGCAGCTGCTAGTGAGGGGTTGTCTCAAGTCATCAGCTGCTGTTCTAATACTGTGGATGTGACATGCTGACCGGTCTGCACACCTTGCCAGCAGCTGCAGCACCAGTCAGAGTTCCGCCCTTCTCCAGAGGGCTGGGCTTGCGCTCCTGCACATTAATGCGTTGGCATGCCATCAATACGACGTAAGGACTGGTCAGCACTGTGGCAGGAAGGTTGGCACCACAACCACCATGCCGTGCACCGCTAGCACTTGATTGCAAAGGTCTAAGAGCCTCACCTTGACCGCTGCTCCCTCCTCAGCCCTCACGTTGAGGCGCACAGCGCGAGCAGGCATTGCACTGTATCCAAAAAGATCGGGCTCAGCATTGCGCAAGCTCAGATCATGTGCACCGGCAATTTGTACGCAATGCACGTACCGTTGTGGACGACCGCTGCTGGCAATGGCCTTACCGGCCGTCCTCTGAAGGCACTGCATGGTGCTGGTTTGCGTTCACGTGCAGGGCAACGCTATACGGGGCTGGGTGAGTCTGTATAGAACAGATCTAGAGTGTACATTATGAGTATGACGCTAAATGGAGTAAAGCAGCACTCAAACGAGAGACCTGTGCACATTGTTAAACCCTTCCAAGATCTACCCAATTGTTGACTATTTGCGTCATACACAGCCACTTAACAGCACTGTTTCACTTCTACTAGTACCCAAGGGCCTTACTTATCCGGCTGCACATGCGTGCCGCGTGTTTGCAGTACAATTGGCAGCGTTCTCAACGGCTTGGCAACACAGCGTCGGCTGCGTTCCTGGTTGTTGGCAAGCGCCTTGATGGTGACTACATGATATATATATGCAACATGAGCAGCACCAATAGCCAGCTCCTACACCTACCACCACCAGCAGCAGCAGTGAACCCATGGGCCACGTGCCAAGCCATGCAGATCTCTTCAATTTCAATTGCATACCATCCCACGTAGTCTTTGAGAATCGCGACTGTCAGGTCAGCAAGCAACAGCAAAGCGGGTTGCTATTGCAGCTGCGCATGCTGTTGTTGCTCTTGCTGCAGCAGCACCACTAGACTAGTCCACTACAAGCAGCTTGACACACCTAACAAGCAGCTGTTCAGTGCATCTACAACCATCTCAGGCAGGCAAAGCTTGCAGCATGTTGCGTCTTTCAGCAAGGTGATGCGAGCTCACACTCTGTAAAAGAAATAGACAGGCAGCATGTTGAGATGCTCTGTGCAGACCAAAAGTGATGCAAGTGCATACCCAGCAATCAACACATAAACGCCAGCTGGACAATTCAGCACAGCAGGTGGGACATCCTGCTTAGTCAACCGCAAGCACTACCTATACCCGGTAGTCATCACATGCAAGTGATACTTGCAAGCAGTCCAGCACATGCAGCACTCTCTCAACAACTCAGTTTTGCAGGTACTCCCAGGATTCACTTTCCCAAGAGCGCTTGGATGTCACTCTCGAAGGGTTGGCAAGTTGCAAACCCTTCCCACCTAGAACCTTTGTTGACTTAACATGCACTCTGTAAAAACACCAATTTAATCGAAGGATGATTTATGCAGGCTTGTTGTTGTCACCCCCCAGCACACAACATAACCAGCAACTGCCCCTAGGCCAAATCAGAGTGGCTTTCTAATTGCCTGACACAAGTCGCCCCTGCTACTCTGCAAACAAAGCAACTGGCTGGCAGGTATGTTCACAGACACCCTGTCCTTGCTGGCATGGTGAGTGCTGCCTCTCCTACTCGTCCCTCCTGCCACCCGCAAACATCCACAGCAGCTTGAGCACTTCCGTGTACATCCAGACCAGCGTCAGCATCAGGCTCTGGGCACCATACCACTCCATCCAGCGAGGCAGGCGCTGGTAGCTCGCCTGCTCAATCCATTGGAAGTCCAGCTGCAGGTAAAGATGAACACACAGCAGAGGAGCCAGGTGGGCTGGGTGCTGTTTGTCATTCAAGGTGTTCAGTAATGGTGGTGTCAATGGGGAGATTGCAGCGCAACGTGAGTTTTCAATTGTATAGCCGATGTGTCAGATGACCTCAGTGCCCATAGAGTGCCATGATGGCAGTGCTGCACATGATGCCAAGCCGTAAATCAGGCAACAGGATCTGTCTGTTGAGGCATGGCCTCCAGAGCAGGCAGCCAGGCAACCAGTAATGTCAGCGCTTGGGCCATGACACCACGCCTCGTGACCATCTGTTGCAGCCGCCGCGAGTGCAATACACACCAGCAGGTTGGCAGCAGCCAGTCCAGCTGCCACCAGGTGAATCACCAGAGACAGCGGCCCGCCACTGAACAGTCCGGGCAGTTTGAGCCCCACCAGGCTGCCAAGAAAGACAAGCATGATGGCAACAAAGTAGCCGCCAGTGACTGCACGAACCTGCAGGCACCACCAGCAGCAGCAGCAGCAACAGCAATGTAGATCATAACACTAAGGGCAGACAGTTGGGTGTATCAGGCCATCAATCAGGAAAAGGGACCTTGGATTGTTGCAGCACAGTGGTCGCCAGTGGAAAGTTGCAGAAGTCCATTCATGGCACAGCTGCACCCAGGGTGTTGACACATGAGAGCAACTGAACAGCAATAAAAAACCATATATCCTGGTGATATCACACCAGAATATGACCAGCAATCAGCGACTCCGCAAGCTTGTATTATGAGACTCTCACCGAATCTGCAAAGCGGTCCGTGATAGTGATGATCCGGGCCTTCAAGGCAATGAACAAGCTTGCTGCTGTGCTGAAGGTGAGCAGGACTGCATTCATGGCAATGCCCGGGTACTGCATCTCCAGCACTGCTGACATACCTGCCAAGGCAATACCCTTGCACAGGGCATAAACTGCAAAGAGAAGGCAAGGTGCAGCAAGGCTGAGGCCAGCTCTCAAAGGCCGTCAGTGCAGTTGGGATAGTATCCCTGGCATGCACAGAACCCATCAGAAAAGGCACGCAGTCAAGTGCTGACGATGATCCTACAACCTGGGAAATTTCTGAAAGGCAGGAGGCTGCAGCCAGCAGGTCCAACAGCCGCCTATATGTAGGGGAAGGCTGCTTGTGGTAGTATTTATAACACCAAGTGGCTGTAGCTTAAGCCCCCACAGCTTGTGCCGCACCTGGCGCTGTATACTGAGACCACTGGGGCTTGAACATGGATGCAACTGCTGCAGCCATACCAATCAAGCCCGTGATCTTGGCCGTATTCAGCGCTGACACAATCGCTGCGCCGTTTCCAGAAAATATCTGCATCCAGGTGTACGCTGCTGATACTGTTGACATGACAAGCAGCAAGCCTGCTTTGTTGACTGTGCCATCAAAGGTCATGGGCTTGCTGGTGCCTCTTCGAGACTCTGTCATCGCTGAGCTGACATTGCCGAACGTAAATGCTGGATTGGTGGTGGTGGAGCTGAAGACTGCTGCAACTGTCAAAGCACCCCTGCTCAAGCCTGGCTGCTTGCTGTTGTGGGGTCTCCAACGGCAGCATGGTTTGCAGAATCGTAGCGTCGCTGCAGTCAGTCACAAATGGTGCTGGTCAGAATTTCTCACCATCGCTTTGAGCAGACTACTACAGTAGGGCAACACACTCGTGCAGTAGGCTACTGGCAATGCACAAGACACTGGATGATGTACGACGTTTTCATTATCCACACGCTTGCTGATCCACGGTGGATATTGGGGTCCTTACCAGGCCTCGAGGCGACAGCTGCAATGCAGCGGGTGCCCGAGTGTGCCAACATCTGCCGCTGCTTTTCTTTGTAATAGTTTTGATACACTGCAATGTTATGTTGACGCCCTTCCACTGGTCGAACAGAAACGTGAGACGGCACCTTCTAGAATCAAGCTCACCCACTCGAGTGTGACAAAGCTCGCAACGGATACAGTGCGAACTCAAAGCCAGCAGAACTACCTACATCGTACAAGCTGCACATTGAGCGAACCCTGCTGAACACCACTCCGAGTAGCATTAGCACTGTAGTGTAACAGGAACTGCACCCTGGGGTTTGACACTGATTTGAATTTAGATTTAGGTGAGCTCAGGAGCTGTGACACAAAATACAAGGGGTTGAGACCATACAAGGCATACTTCAATGCTTTGTGTATGACAATCAACCTCTATTGCATGGCACAAACACAACACAACACAACCCGCATGATGCTAAGCAGAGGCGCACACCCTTCTGCAATAACAGCTGCTGATGCGTTTCAGGCTGAGATGTTACCCATTCATCCGCTGCAGATCCTGCATAAATCTGTCATACTCGCTCTGACCACCACCAGCTGCTGCCGCCCCTACTTCACCTGGCAGGGGTCCTGGTGGCAGCGGCGGTGCACCAGGTGGCAGTGGTGGTGGTGGCGCTGCTGCTGCTGGGGGGGCCGGGGCACCATAGCCACCATAGGCTGCTGCTGCGGGCGCTGGTGGTGGATACCCCCCGTACCCGGCTGCTGCTGCAATTGCTGCCGGGTCACCCTCAGGTGGAGGAGGTGGAGCGCCATATGGTGCTGCAGGTAACAAGACAGCGGGGTAACAGACAAGTGTCAATGTGCATGACGACTCCGGACTGCCGACATGCTGGATGAAGAGACGCAGAGGGTCTAGAGGCAGCACTGCTGGGCCAACAGGTGCCTGATTATGCTGGCACTCAGACAACACACATACAGCCACCCACAACATGTTCCTGCTTCGGTGACATGCGTTGATGACCTTGTTACCTGGTGGTGGAGCATATGCTGGATATGCGCCAGGTGGCATTGCACCATATGGTGGTGGTGCGCCAGGGTAAGCACCATAAGGAGGTGGCGCACCTGCAGATGTGCAAGCAGTGCCGACAGCAGATCTGTTATGCAGACCTGGGAGAGTCACAGCAGAAGGCGCTAACACGCCGCACTGTGCAGTCCACAAGCGCAATCTTGGTGTCTGCTGTCAATGAGAGCCCTACCACCAAAACCTGTACCAATGTCTGACAGCCAGTACTCACAATTGCTGTACAGTTGCTTCCAAGAATGCAGCAGCTGAAGCAGTACTCCTAGTCAGCAAGGCTTTTCTGCATGCCACATTGCTGTGGAAGCAGCCATACATGTCATGTGGGCCCTCTATGACGCCTAAAGACTGCATAGAGTGATTAAGCCAAAGTACACAGCACGGCAGCATCTGATGCCCCCATTCCCTAAAAAACATGTACTCACCATACGGAGGTGGCGCGCCTGGCAGCTGCCCGTAGTGTTGTGGTGCATAGCCTGGGTATGCTGCTGGTGGTGGTGGGCCGTAAGAGCCAGGTGGAGCTGGGCCTGGTGGAGGAGCACCAGGCGGCGCTGCACCAGGTGGTGCGTACATAACACCAGCATGACCTGCAGCACCTGTGGCAACAGCAAGGAGGAGGGGGCTTGGTAACACAGGAGCCAAGGGCCTGCTGCAATGAGGGTGAAATGAGGGCTGAAATGAGGGCTGAAATGAGGGCTCTTGCACCTCATAATCGCTGCTGGATCAGCTTTCACGCGATTGGCAACCCCAGGTTGCTGTGGGCAGCAATGCATACAACCAGCTGCCCCTCTGTAACATTTGCTGAGGAGCATGCGCGGGAACGGCGCCCTAGCGCAAGCGACAGAAGTGATCGTTATAAACTACTGCAGCCAGATTGACTTATCGAGGGCCAGGTACAGCTTGTGAAGACCTCCATGGCTTTGCTGCTGTTCTGTTGTCAATGAGCAAAACCAACTTGTACAGTCGTTTATTAAAGTCTGTACGTAATTACTGCCTAGCTGTTACTGATACCCCTTATCCACACTTCCCCTGCCTTCAAGCAATATATTCTCATATCATCCTGCCCACCTGGCGGCAAATGAGGGGCTCCTGGCATGCCTGGTGGTGGGTAGATCATTCCATGCGGGCCGCGCACTGCTCCAAGTTGCTCATTCTCGTCATACCTACCACGATAACCCCCACCACGTCTATCATACCGGTCTTCATGCCTTGAGGGCCGCTCATCTTTCTGGCCTGCAATGCGCACTGTCAGAGCCTTGCCATCCAGCTTGTAGCCGTCCATACCTGCATGACAGGATGACAGAGCAGCAGGTGAGATTGAACGCAAGGGGCTCAGCCATGCTGCACATGGCTTGCTGGGCCAGGTACGTAACTCCACCTGCAGCTGCGGACCAGCAGGACACATCTTGTCTTGGTGATAAGGAAAAGGCAATGCTATGCAGCCAGTCACCCTTGTAACTGGAAATGAAATGCCAGCAGATCAGATTGCGGATCTGGCAGCTAGATACAGATCAGCCTCACCTTCCTTTGCTGCTAAGGCAGTCTCCCGGCTGCCAAAGCCAATGAAGCAGTACCCTTTACACAAGTTGGTGTCCCGATCTGTGATGATGCGCACCTCAGTCACTGGGCCAAACCTGGAAATGCAGTGCAACAGCAGGTACTGCCAATCTGTCTCAGTGAGCGCTCAACTAACATGGACTTCTGTACTGCTGCCAGGTATGCAGTTCGTCAGCAGTGTACAGTTGAGAACTTCACGACTTCCAACACTGGTCTCTTCAAGCTGCCAACGCAAGTGCCCTACCACACCTGCTGGGCATCGCACTAGAAGCACCTGCCAGGCCCCTACCTGCTGAAAAGCTCCCTGAGCGCATGCTCCTGCACGGTGGCTGTCAGACCAGCGACATATAGCTTGCTCTCATCAACCTCGCCAAGCTGTGGTCGACCTGCTGTGCCGCCCGGCTGGTTCCGTTCACTGCGCAGCCGCACCACCAGCGCCCGCCCATCAACCAGCTGGCCATCCATGGAGTCACGGACAGCCCTGGCCTGCAGCCAACAAGAATAATAGCTCAGCTCAGATGTGCAGTGAGGGCTGTCTGCGCAACAAGGCTGCTGAGGAATGGCATACTGGCAGGGGGGAGATGCTTCTCAGGCATTCTGGGGCTTGTGAAGCCTTTTTGCCAAAGGTATTGTACATGGCTGAGAGTGAGTTCTATAGAACCTTGGATTCATCTGCAGCAGCAATGGTGCATCAGATCCTTGTGCCTTGGTGTGTGCACTCTCAGCCTTACACTCTAACAGGCTTACAGGTCTGAGCCTAGAACAGCCGTCCTAGTCTGCGGGCCATCATGGTCTTAGGGCCAGTGCCACGCAGAAAGCCACATGTATCAATCCAGGGCCTGCAGCTGCTCACCTGTGATGGATCTGGGATGTGCACAAAACCAAAGCCCCTGCTGAGGCCGCTGCCTGGCTCTGTTATGACAGCTGTGTGCACAACCTTGGCATGGGGCTCAAACAGCTGACGCAGCATGGCAGAGTCGTATGCGGGCGGCAGGTTGCCAACATACAACTTGCACTCATCAGGCAACTGTTCTTTCCGGAGTGCGCCTGCATGACCGGCACAACAGATGATGACCACGACGCATACAGTAGGTTGCGACACTCCACCCGACTTGAGACAAAAGCTTGGCGTCAGCAGTCCAACATTGACGATCATGACAGCATGACATCCACTGCTCCTGTGGGCCTGATGCAACCAGGTGGCCTTGTCCACCTCACCTGAAGGGTCCAACCCCATGAGCTCTGGTGGCGGACCTCCGCCCAGCTCCTGCAGGAAGCTTCTGTACTCTGCATCCATGCTGACCACACCTCCACCATGCACCCGAGCCACATCGCGCTCATACTGCTCCTGCACCTTGCTAGCCACCTGATCTGGCAGCTTGTACACCTCCAAAGCCTGGGATGCAAGACAAGAAGCAACAGGGTATGATGATGAGATGGACAAGGAGACCATGATTTGATGAAGCAGCTACTGAGTGGACAAGTATACAAGTGGCTATTGAGTGCACAGGTGCCAGCTGCGTACGCCTGGCTGTGATCAGGCAGCTGCAAGACAACAGAATACCAAAACATCAAGGGCCAGACTGTGCGGAAATGAAGGGCCACATTCATAGGCACTGCATGCTGTTGGACACTCTGCCTCAGAACTGTAATGAACAGCTGCGCTCACCCGCTTGGGGCAGTGCTCAGCATCATGTCCTGGCTCCCCGCACACGAAGCACGCCTCTAGGTCTTTGAGTGTGCCGTTGAGTGCTGCGAGCTCCCGCAGCTGCAGGCGCTTGTGCTCATTGTGCTCCTCATCACTGGGAGTGCACAGCTTCTCAACCATGGCACTGGCACGGTCAACCTGGTAAAATCAACCAAAACAACAGGACATCTTGTCAGCGATAAGAGCAGAATCTACGGGCTGTACATGAACTGTCCAGCTGCAAGTGTCTGACACTGAGGACTTGCAGTAGCACTTGCTGGTGTAGGTCAGCATCAACAAAGGTTATGACAGGCAACTAGATACAGCTCCCGCGCGCCATCATGTCCTGCCCCTCTGCATGCTGCTGCGACTCACATCATCCTGGGTCTCTCCGGTGATGAGCACATGCAGCTCCTCATCCTCCCCATAGTCATACTTGGGGTCCTTGCTGATGCCCTCTTTTACGCTGCCACGCCCACGGATGGCAATCTTGCAGTTTGTCTCACGCTGCATGCGCTTCTGAGTGTTTCCACGGGGGCCAATGATCAGGCCAATGAAGTTATACCCTGTAAGCAGAGTATTTGGACAGGGGTTGATGCGTCTTCATGCGCAGCAATGCAATCACCTGCTACATCTAGCAATCCTGCAGATGCTCATGCACATGCTGATGCTGGTTTGTACAGGACTTACCCGGGTACTCATTGATGGGTATGTAGATTTTGTTGCTGAACTTGCGTGGCCTGTAGTCAGCGGGTGGCTTGTACTCTGGATCATGCTTGATCACCTCCTCAATGATGCGATTACGTTTGTCAAGCAGTCTTTCACGTGCCCTGCAGCAAATGCATGGCAGTCATTCAACACTCAGGTGAGTGCCTTCATATTCAAGCTGTTCAGCTATTCTGCAGCACTGTGGGTATAGCTGATGATTTGCGGATATGCCAGCAACTCCTTGTGCTTTGAGCTAACAGAGCAGCCTGTTGGCACAGCACTGTTGCACCAGATGCTCCTGCTGCTGGGGTGTTTGCTGCTGGCTCTAACAGATGTGGTGCTCCTGCTGGCTGCCTGTCCTGCTGTGTCACTGCAGTCGCTGGCCGCCCAGACCTGACAATTGGCCGGACCCACCTGATCTCACGGGTGTTGAGCCTGACACCATTGGCGTCATAGATTGGTTCAGGACTGGGGGAGCGCTCATGCTCTGGTGGTATGTCCAGCTCATTCCTTTCCAGCTTCTGGATGAGCTCGTTCAGCTGCTCGTGCATTTTCTGCACCTTGGGGTCGGAGTGCGTAATAGCACCTTGATTAGCAAGCACCACCTGCACATGATCAGCGGATAAGTGCAATGGGGGCACCATTCGGAGTCAGTTAGGCGACAATGCAGGGTTGTCTTGATTGGTAAAAAGGCTTCAATGCATTTCAAGGGAGCTTGTGGCTGCCATGCATGCCATGATGTATGCAGAATAGCAGGTGTGTTGTGATGTGCAGTGCACACACCTTGACTGCGCCACCGCAGATGGTGACCTCCCGCGGGATCTGCCCTGGGATGATGACTGCGCCAGACTTTGCTGTTGGCACAATAAGTTCTGTGCTGTCCTCCCATCTGCTGCGACGCTTCTTTGGCTTCTGCTCACTGGCATTGGCAAATTCACCAGCTGCAGGAGGACCCCACTTATGCCTCCGCTTGCGTGGCTCTTCTGCAAAACCGTTCAACGCTATGATTGCCATATACAAGCATAGGGTCTCCAGGCGGCTTCATAACGGCAGATACATTACCTGGCGCCCCGGTGGTGGTGCCGTTTGCTGCCCCTGGGACTGGCAGGCCAGCCTGTGCAGACAGAAGCAAGCCCTCCACACCTGCTTCCATTCTTGATTAACTAAGTTCTTGAAAAGACGATGCTGAACGTTGCGCTGCGCCACACACAGCCAAATCAAGAAAGCACAGAGTGCGAGATGTCTGCTGTCCTAAAGCTTGACACAGAGATAGCCGCTGCTTGCCTGTTTCAGAAACAAAGCGATCAGAGCATGCAAACAAAGTGCAAACGCGTTCAAGGTAGGTGTATGCCTCAAATGGAGTCGAGTGATAACATGCTGCTGGAAGACAGGATCCTCAACAGGACGCACGAATTTCTGAACACGTCCGTATATGATGATGATCGTTCCGAGTGAACGGTAAAGGCGAGTTCAGAGCCGGAGCTCCAGCGTGAAAGATCCCTCAACCCGCAACATAACCATCCGTATTACAGCATTAGATGCTTTAAAATATTGTGTTTAAGGCCGCGTTTGATCATCAACACCACCTTGTTCGCAAGTTGTACTGTTAAACTGTATTGCGGTCGAAGTTCATTGACGCACTTGGTTAGGAGGGGCTACCAGTATATGCATACTGCGTGGAAGTTTGCATAATCTCTCACCGCATGGCAGCGATCAGGACGTCATGCGGGCTGTGACTCGGTAGAATTTTGGTAAATAAACTCAAGACACAGTCAGCGGAGAATGTATGCATCAGGGCCCGTATACTTCAAACAGAATTACCAGTCCACAGAGCAATTAGACTTAATAAAGCCAGCTGGGACTTTCAGCAGCGCCACAGAGACTGCCAAGGATGCTCTGACTTGGACAGATAGACCGCCTACGCCAGAGGTCATCAAACCCTTTCAGCACTATGCAAGGCAACCAGCTGGGACTATTACCCGTCACTTTGGCACTGCAAAGGATGCACTACATCCCGGGCCTTTTGGTTGCAAGACTAAGGCTTCGCAGCAGTCAGCTGCTGATTGCATGGCATCTCACCCTCAGAGTGAGATAGGGCGATGGAAGCTCGAGACAAGCGAAGACATTTACAACAGGTGACAGGACACCGATGAAATACTGCCAGTGCCATGTTGTGTTTTTGCAACCATGATACCAATATCAGGGAATGTACACAGGCAGCACCAACCCATCATGGGGTACAGTGCACTACGCTGTAAGTCATCTCCAAAGTAACAGCCACGGCATATCAGCCGTACCACTGCCCCTGTGCTGCCTAATGAGACAAGAACCAATGAATATTGGTGCTGCCCAGATCAGATACTCATTAGCCTGTGCAGCTTATGATCCTGTGTGATTGATTGGATTGCAGTACCAAGAAAGAGCCGCTGGGTCACACTTTCAGCAGGGGCTACGAGATGCCTCCAGGGCTGGGCACTGACATCCCTTTTGGCAGGCCACTGCATGTCAGGGTAGGGGGCTTGGGGCAGAGGAGTCAGCTGCTGCATTTACTTCGACTTTGCATCAGCTCTTGCCTAAAGAAGCCATGCAGCATAAACCATCTAGACACATCAGCAACTCCCAGCCTGATTCCGCGATGCCATGCTGACATGGATGACTCCATGCCAATGGAGTAACAGCAGCCATTGTTAAGTGTCTTACCCCAATTCGGGCAGGCTTTTGTTCATTTCAGTGCAATTTAGCTGTGGTGCAGGAGCAAGAGGAAAAGAACAGCACACAAAAGCTTATATTCCCATCACCGCCAGTTAGTAATAACACGCCAGATATCCATCATTTATATGTAGTGAGTCATGGCTCCTATGAGCCAGGTGAGCTGCACAGCGAGCATCAATAATGCCACCTGCAGTAATTCTCTGGCCAGTCAGCTGCAGCACCGGCTTAATGCACTGACTGCTGTACGGCAAGGCAGCCACAACTTACAGCAGGAGCAGCAGCCTGACGGCGGCATCCTTACAGCAGCAGCAGACCTGCACTATCGTCAAACGACGCCAGCTTGATGCATGGCAGAGTGTATCATAATTACTGATGGAGTACGCAACAGCCTGCTTAATCATATATGTCTGCTGTGTGCAGGAGAGCAGCGCAAGCGTGATTACGACTGGTCAACAGCAAACATTGACCCAGACAACACAAGATTTGGCCACGTGCATAGGGAAGGCCAACAGAGTGACATAAAACAGGTGAGTATATGTCCATCAACAGGGCCAGTCTGTGACTGGTAAAGATCTGTTGTAGTGCTGCAGTTGACCATGCCACAATCACAAGACTGGTTCAGCCATCATCAGGGTGGCTCACGATGCATCATTGGAAGTCAGCTCTCTGTCAGCTGCATGCTGCTGAAGTGCTGCCCACTCTGCTGTAGACTCTTCAGCCTGACCTTGATGAGGGGCTGGCTCAGAAGACCGTGACCTCCAGCATCTATGACAAACACAAGGCCACACTTGGGGATGAGCTGGGCAAGCCAAGACAGCTAGGTGCAGGAAACAGGTACAAAAGGGCTTTGAAGGCCTGTTGCAGAACAGTGAATACCATTCGATACTTGAAGCAACAGTGTTGGATGCCCACGTCTTTTGAAGCGAGCCATGTGTGCACCTGGATTGCGCCCAAACATCAAGAGAGCCTAACGAGTCTGTCGTGAGAAGTCCACACCGTTGATGAGGATAAAGCTCCGATCCATACGCTTGTCAGCTGTAGTTGCACTGTTTGTTGTAGTCAAGGTTCTGACACCTGATAAATCTGACCGCCGGTGTCACCCTCCAGGATCCATCAGTAGACGGTATCTGCAGTCCTGTTGATAACAGTGTACGCATAGAATGGCTTGCATCAGGTCAATGCAATAAAGCAGGTGCCACAGCCCAATCATATGCAACAGCGAGCACTTGGCCACAGCCTCTAGAGGTGGTTGTCTGCTGATACAGGCCGCAGCTTGGGGTGGACCATGTGTTTGGTAAGCCCTCAGCCCGCGGGGCTGAGCCATGCGTTGGTGAGCTGCTGCGGGGCTGGTACACACCTGAACAGCAGCAGCCTGACCCAGACCTTGGCAAGTCGCTGAGGGAGGGCTGGAGAAATACACAGGAGTCAGATAGGGTAAGGTGTGGGGTGATCCTCCATTCAGCTGCTCGTGTGCAGTGTCTACTGCTACAGTGTATGTTTCCTGCCAACACTGCGACTGACTTTTACACGACTCAGCATGCACTTGGTCTAAAATTGTGCCTGTTTGTTGCATGTAGTGCTTCGGCGTCCCCAGTGTGCGCAGTGACATTCCATTCCCAGCAATACGGTCAGTGGCTAATACAAGGAACTACGGCAACGAGCCGAGTGCTGGGCAGCTGCTGACTCCACCCAAGTGTGTTGACCTTGGTGTGAAAGAAGAACACTTACTAGCGTTGATTGGCAGACCAGAGCTACAACGGCTGCTGAATGAGGCAGGCATCAGCATCCCAGATGATGAGTTTGAAGCCACGTTTTGCCTAGCTGCTGAGGTACATGGTGTGTTTGGGCAGCCGGAGGATCTGCAGTGCAGCCTGGAGAGCTTCCTCAAGGCCAGAACTCACATTAAGCAGCAGCAATTAGGCTTAGCTTAGGAACAGATGCTGACTGCTGCAGATGACAGACAATAGTGTACATCATTCACTCATATGTACAAGATCACTGTTGAACGGTCCCTGGGACTTACCCAGGGGCTTGTGTGTACTTCAGCAGCACAGTGCAACGCGCCACCTTGCTCAGAGCACCCGGAAAGGGCAGCTTCACATTAAAAACGCGTGATAAGCAGACTGTGGCCTTTTTTGTGTTACACTTTGAAGTATGAGATTGTCCCGCTCTAACAACTGTACCGCCTAGCAGTTTAGCGGCAGTCCTGATGGTTTGATTTCCTTGCAGGACACGTAATTCTGGTTGTATCATGCAAGCCATTCTACCACTGTGCACCTCAAACTACCGACATAGACACAAATCAACTGCATAACACTTCATGTCCAGTTTGTGATAATGTTAAGTTCCAAGACAGATGACGGACTGCTAAATAGTCGCTTGTATGCGATGATTGCTCTTCTAACACAGCCAGACAGCTAATAACAGAGTAGCGTGCCAGAGATTGCAGCCTGGCCTGCGCAAGCTCGATGTGCTAGTCGGTGGTAAGGACGGCAGTGCAGCATGTCTCAAAGAGATCGACAACGGAGGAATGGGCGAAATAGAGGGGCAGAGGGGCCACCTCCACCAGTTACCCCGGCGGGCTTGCTTCAAGGTACCTACAGCAGTGTTGAAGAAGTGGTGGGGTACTGGGGCATGCAACATCCGTTTATAGATATTGGGAGTCAAGCAGTGTTTACAACCGCATGTGATCACTCTCTTCTATCAACATCTTCTTTCTGAAATGGACCCATCAATCTTGCAGCCATTAGTCTACCATCAGCACATTTCCTGACTAATGATCAGACCCAGGTTGCCCATGGCAGGACCTGATAAGACACTGTCGAGTCATCATCTTGGCTTTCCGACTTTATGCAGAGGCTGAAGCACTTCAGCAACGAGCTGAGAGGCGCAATGGGCAGGATGCTGTGATCGCTCTGCAGGCCGCAATAGTAAGTGGGGCACACTGCACAGCTCATGACTTGCATAACGTCTCCAGTGGCTCGCACCAAATGCAGAGCCAACACTTACACCTTATACCTGCAGGTGTAACAAGGTGCAATGGGCAGGATGCTATGACTGCTCTACATGCTGTAGCAATGATTGAGGCCCCCACGTACCAAGATCTGCACACAACCCCCTACCTACACAGCCTCAGGCTTGCAGCTTCATGTCAGTCTGTTGGACCTTTGTGGTACTTGCAAAGGTTTAGTAATATCATTGAGTAGTCCAAATCATGCAGAGATGTCTTACGAGAACACTGGTATAACTTGATGATGCAGGACAAGTACCGAACCGCACTACAAGCTGGCCTGGAGGCACAAGCAGCTGCAGACGCTCAGTTTGGGCTTGTGAGCATGATCATGCACCACAGGCATAACAAGGGGTGATGTATCTTGTGAAATCAGATGTTGTTTTCTTTAATCAGTGGTGAATGCTTGGAACTTTGATGTCTCATTTGAAGCTGCATGTGCTGGCAATGTACGTTGCAGGACGTCAACATCACCCTGCTTGCTCTTTGACAGATAACCCTTGACACCGTGTTGCGGTGTGCTGCATTGCTCAAGCTTGCGCCAGCCAGTACACACAGCATCTAGTACTGTTCCAAGCAGTATTGCAGTTCCCATTGAGGCCAGACAGCATGCAAACAACCATCTCATCACCCATGCTGCAGTAAGGAGCCAATAGTCTGCTGATGTTTGGCAAGTCCTGTTAGCCTGCACCACACCCTCTTAACTGACTGTGTCTAAACACTGACTGCTGCCTGCCTGGTTACACCCTGGACCCTGTTAGGGTGAATGCCTGCAGCTATCAGGTGACGCTCAGCTACAGTTGCTGCAGCAGGCGCCTGATCAGCAGCTCAGCCAAGTCCAGCAGTGCCAAGAGGTGTTGGAACGTGTCAAGGCACTTTATGCAGCCAGTGTGCAAGCTTATCATCAGGTGACAGACACCGACGGTGGACATTGACTGGGGAAAAGCGCGCTGCTTTGCGGTGCTGTCCCAGCACTCAGCTTGCATTGAGTGACTCAGCATGCATGTCAGGTGGCGGCGTAATCTGTCCTTGGCAAGCATTGCTGTGGACCTATGTTGGATGTTGAGCGGGCCACATCCCAGCACATACGGGCGACAGTTACCTGGACTGCAGACCTAGACATGCTGTGCCGAAGTAAATCAGAGCACTTCCTGGCCTGAACATGTCATTCTTCAATGCCTGTGGCTGGTGATGACTGTCAATCTGCCTGATATTGTGCACCTTGCTGCAGGTGCCTGCTGAGTCGTTTCCTGGCCAGCTGCGATCAGACGCCGCTGTCAATGCAGCAAACACTCTGACATCCTGGGCGGAGCTGGTTGAAAATCCTCAACAGCAGGAGCTGCTGGCACAGGCGGTGCAGCTGTACAGGTCCGCATTACAGCAAGAAGAGGATGCGTTGGTGGGTACATGACTGGCAGGAACCAGCTCAGTCTACAAGCAAGCATATGTAGAGTACTACATCTGCAAGACAGCTACAGAAGCAGGCCTACTTGCAAAATATGCAGCTCCCTTCCATGTTAGCACTGGTGACATATTCCACCTGCAGTAGCTGATATGTGTTGATGATTGAAGTTCATACTGACCCTCGCTGTTGTCAACTCCATCATGAGAATGTCATGCATTCTGCACCCTTGCGGCTCACAGTAGCATCTCCAGCACTGCGCATCACACATGGATGCCTGCCGTGTGTTGCTGCAGACTCTGAGTAATCTGGGTGATGCACTGGTATCACAAGGGGAAGCTCTGTTGGAAGCCGGGCAGTTGGCTGCTGGTCAGGCTGCCTTCTCATCTGCCGTTGATGTTTATCAGGCCTCCTGCAGCCTGAGTGACTCCTCTGCTGGTGATGACCTGCCAGGACTGCTGCACAATTGGGGTGTGGGACTGCACACCATCAGCAAACATGCACAGGTGGGGCTGGGGGCAAGTGTGGTATGACCCACCTGCAGGGCCCCCAAGCACACCATACACCTTGATGTCAGACCTGATGTAGCCCTGTCCCCAATATCTGCTTCAGCAGTAGTGGTAATCCTTTCTTTCTGCACTGATTGACAAGCTTGCCCACCACTTGAGCCAGCAAGGTGATGACTCCGGTGATCGACTGACATTGCCTCATCTATACACTGGGAGAGTGATAGCAACATCCGCCATAAGTCTCTCTCTGTGGGTGCAGAGACATTACCCATTGCCAGAATTGAGCATCCAGTATGCTTTGCAGTATGATAGCGAGTGTCCAGGTCTGGCTATCTATTTTCCAACAAGGTTGGGCAAAGTTGTGGACATGACACCCATCATCTTTTTTGCACTGAGATAGGTGGTACAGTATTTGTCCATTTCTGGGCTAACTGTACCACAGCCGCACCACAGCTGCAATACAGCTGCACCACTTCCATGAGCTCTGACAGTACTTGCCCGGTGGTTGACAAGCTCAGAGCGCAAAAATAAAACAATTTCATATGGTGGTTTGTGGTTGTTCACGCTGCACAACAGCGCATCAAAAGACGTCAGGGCTGGTTTATCATGACCCTTATCTACCTTCCTTCCTGCTTAACAATCTCAAAGGCAAAATGTTCATTCACATTCTGCAACTTCCCACTGCATTGCAGGAGCAGCAATCAAAGCAGTTCCTGCTGCATCAAGCAGCTGAGAAGCTTCGGGCCAGCATCCAATTCAGCCGAGCAGACCCCGCGCCTCACAATGCTCTTGGAGATGTGTTGATGGATGCAGCAGAAACCTTGGTCATGGTTGCCATGGGCCACAGCAGCAGCAGCAGCAGCAGTGTGTTTGGTGGGTCTCCCCCGCTGCCGTCTGCAGTAGCTGATCAAGTGTCTGGTCTGATCAAGCAGGCAGCCGCTGAGGGGTACATGGCAGCACTCACGATCAACCGGACAAATGTAGACGCACTGGTGAGCCTGCACTGGACTGTCACGGCCCATAAACAGGAACACAGACCACCAGACTTTGGTGTTGGCCACTGCATGGAATGCTCTTGCATGTTTGATACTTGTTGGCGCATCAAGCAGCTGCCAACATGGTGACCTGGCTGTTGATGCCAAGAGCATCAACCTCAGCAAGGAGTACCCACTGAACAATGCAAGTTTGTGTGTCTTTCACAACGAAACATGCCAGGTTGCTAGCTTTGTTTGCATAAAGTGCACTTGACCCTGGGTGCCCTCTCGCTGCCTCAGGAGAGGGAGTGGACGGTAGGGGGCGTGGAGCCGATGGCGCCGCCATCGCCACACACGCCACCTCCCTCAACATACGCGGGTGTCTATCCAAACACACCAAGGGTAGATCATTCATTCATTTATTTTGACCCTGGGCAGTCAGTCGGTCAGTGGCATGTGTCTGTGCTCAGCATGACATGACTTATTTCACAGTTGAGCTTCTGTAGCAGTGTGGTCAGCTGGGCCTGTCGTGTCCACAGGTGGGACTCGCAGAGTCCAGCACTGCCATGGCTAAGCTTCTCAACAGACAGGGAGATGCAGCAGCAGCAGCAGCACATATCCATGATGCTCTGGGACACTATAGTAAGTACACATAGCTAAGCAACCATCGTGACGGTACACTACAACATCCCTGACCCATCACTACTTCGGCTGTGTGTCACCTGCAAAGTGTGTAAAGCCGCACTGCTGAAGGGTAGAGCTGGCATCACAGCAACAGCACATGCGAGCTTCACTGGCATCATAGCCCCTCGCTTGCATGTGTTGTCCACTGTGGACTGCGTTCTCTGTTGAGCTGCGCAGCAACCTGCATCACTCACCAGCGCTCACCACCATAGATCAGAATTGACAATCTTCTGTTGCTGTGTCTCTGTGTGGCTGCAGCGTCAGCCTTACAGCGACCTCATCTTCTTGGCAATGTCTCAGACCGCGCTGATGTACGTTACAATGCAGCATGCACAGCGTCACTGGCGGGCAGGTTTGATACAGCAGAGCAGTTGCTGGGAGTCTTGGCTGCATCTGACAAGCTGCAGGCGCACGAATTGGCCGTGGATGATGATCTCGCCCCATTAAGGGCACTGCCCTGGTTCAGCAGTCTGCTACAGCAGCTGCAGCAGCGCTGCTAGCTCTGTGGTTTGGCAATGGACTCTGGCCTTGTGAACAGCACTACTGGCTCTCAATGGATGGCTGCCGCAGGATCCTGTTTAACAACATGTGTTCATAATTATGCCTTGAAATGTTTCAAAGTATTTCACATGTCAGTGCATGTGCCATACAATCTCAACCTGCTGCATGCCTTTTCTTCTATCACACATTGCCGCGGTGCCATCTGCCAGCTCACTGCGGCCCAAATGTTGCATGGGCTAAAATTGCCACAAATTAGCATCAGGCTGCAATACAGAATGGTAAAGCAGCTGGTTTTGGTATTCTCTGCATGTTTGAACCCATGGGGGGCGCTGATTGTTCAGCATGTCAGTGGAGATTTCCTTGTGATTTTATTTAACAGAAATTAAGCCATGCAGCAGTGTTTTAAGCCTACCACTGTTGAAGCTTAAGTTTTTGAATGGTAGCTTTACAGCCCGTTGGCCGGGATACCTTCGAACCACCTTAAGGTTGAAGCTTCAGTGTAAAAGAAACTGAGCCATGCAACAAGTTGAGATGCAATGGCAAATGCACTGACATGCGTGGGCGCGCCACCCGGGTGTGATGCTTGTGTCAGTGTTGCATCCTGCCAGTGAGAGAAGATTGGGTGTCCTGGAATTCTGGTGAGTGTACCAGAGGATGCTGAGCCTGGACAAGAAAATGCTGAAAGTTAGCCCAATGAGCCTGGTATTGGTTCGCCAACGGGCTGAAGTTACTGTACAGCTTTGAAGTTTGAACCTCGACAAAAACAGACAGCAGCATCCCAAGACAGAGTCCTTAGACATGCCACAATTGCCGTTGCATCAGCATCATGGGCTACTTAGCAGTATGCTGCTTGACTGGGGACACCAAAGTCCAAGGGGGAACCCAACTGCACAGCTACATAGTCTTCCAGTGCCTGTTGGCTGACCCATCATGCTTCATTATTCCAAGCGCCGCTTGGCTGGAGTGAATAACTGCGGCTGCTACTGCTGCCACTACTTGCTCATCAAGGACAAGGACTGCAACAAGATGCACATCCCGCTCTGATGCTCTGTTGCAGACTTACAGACATCACAACATACCATCTCAACATGTTGCATGTCTCTTTTCCCCTTACATGTACATGGACAGCCAGGGCATAGACAGGCTCAAGCAGCACACCAGGGCCTTCAACGCATGTCAGCGCATTTGCCATTGCATTTCAACTTGCTGCATGGCTCGATTTGTTTTACGCAGCAACATGTGCAGAGGGTGCTGCAGCACTTGAAGGAGAATTCTAATCCCGTCAGTTGGTCGACGTCGTATAGACCATGACCACCTGTGACACAACCTGCAGGTAAGTAACGGAGCTACAGCTCAGCAGCTCAACACTCTGCCACACAACATGCGAGGAGTCCAGTTTATGCACCGCAACAGTACAAGTTGGCCACATTTACTCAAACAATCATGCACAGATGTGAGCCTGGCTTGCAAGCAGTCGTGTGCATACGTGGTGATGTACGAAACAAGCATTACTAGTCTACAGATATGGCCAACCAGATGCAGCCTGCCTTGTCATCACTTCACAGGCGGATGATCAGTGGACCAGACCACTGCATTTTGTCTCATGGAGTGTGACTTTGGTACCTCCTCAAGGGAGGGCTGCTGCAGAAACCAGACAACCCACTAACATACCTAGGCTATGCTTGGCAACATCATCAACACATGATGATGAACATCTGCAACAGGATCATAGTGACCCTACATACGTTGGTTACTGTAGGTTAAGAGCTCTTACCCTACCTAGCATGATGTAGAATTGGGTGGAGACAGATCATATGCGCTCATTGTGGCCACAGCCTTGGCCCCTGCATGCTGCACAGGTCGGTAAACAGCACCATCTGCTGCTGGTTGGGGCTTTTGTCAACAGTAGATGGATCAAAGCAACATTGTGAAGCAACCTTAACGCTGCTACCATCGCAGATGTATACTGGCCTACCACACTTAACCAGGTGTCGTTCTGTCTCACCACAGCAACACTGCTTTCGCCAGCAAAGATATGCAGTACACACCTTCTCCCGGCCTACAGCAGTGGCGTTCCAGTGATGCAAGCACTGGAACAAGCAGTTATAACCACAGATATGCACATAACAGTAAACAACAGGTGCAAGGGGCAGACAACAGGGATGCCTGCTCTAAGATACCTGAGATGTGCAAGACCGTGATATTGAGTGAACTGTGGTGCCACCACCCGAGGTTGCAACATTACTGCTTCCACCTCTCACCTCTCAATTGTCAATAGCTTGTCAATATATACAGCAGCATGCTAAGTGTCACAAGAAAGCAATAACATGCAACTGTATGTCTTCGTATGAGTCATGGGAGGCTATTTGCTATCAGATTATGGCCTGAATGACACCAGCCAGATATCCACACAGCAGGAGCAAAGCTCAAAGACACTGGTTCCTACCACCGACACAACCCAGGAGCAGTCCTTCAGGTCAATACCTTTGACAGGGGATTTCAACACTGACAGTGCAGAATACTTGATGGTGCAAGCCACGTGGCCACATATTTGCCTGGTGAACCAGGTTGTCAGGATCCTGTCAGTCAAAACTTTCATGTGCAGACACAGGAATGGCGCTGCGATACTGGCAATGTGGTTTGTAATCCGCACAGCATCCTGAAACTACAGGCAACCAGTGCTGTGTGGCCATGGGGCAGCATCATGGCAGGTATTGCCAACCATCCCACACAACTGGTACACGGAGCAGATGGGCGGATTATGCTCGCCAAGATTACACAGCTCACAAAAAGAGATGGAGCCATGCAACATTAGATGAGCTGGCAAATGAGCTGACATGCAAGGGGACCGCAACTCAGTGATGACGCTGCCATGCTGGTGCTGCTGATCCCGAGCCTGAGAGTCCTCTTACATCAACCATTACTTGGGTTCCCCTGCACGAGCGAGTAAAGATAGCCCACAGTATAAAGCGCACCTTCAGTGCGTAATCACATGCCTGGCAGCATGTATGGACAGAACACCTACATGGCTCCATGCATATGTCATTTGCAGCTGTGATGATACAACCTGCACAGCGGAGGCTGCAGACTGTGCATGACAATCATACAGCACCTGGCATACCCTGATCACCGAAAAGGACAGAAGTGACTAGGCAAATGTCGACACCTTGTCCAGACAATCAGCAGCTTTCAGGTGTGCTCCGGGTCAGAAGACGTGACGGAAAGAAGTAGACAGTATGCTCATGTTGAGTGAGAAACCCTTGGATAAGCATTGCAGCTGACATACACAAGACAGCCAGAAACAACGACCACTCATTCTATGGTTGATGATAGGTTGCCAGAGGCCATTGCATGTCATGCACCTGGAACACGGTCAAAAGCAACACATGTATTGCGAAAAAACAAGGGTCGTAACGGATCACTGGGGCTGCTCGACTGCTCATCACCCCTAGCATGTACACGTCAGCGTGCCCACACCACTAGCAGACAGCTTCAGTGGTGTGACCACCTACAAGAAGGTTAATTGACTTCAAGACGCTACAGCCTCCAGCCAATACGTGGAAGCAACTTTATCATGGTGGTGAAGCGGCAAAACTCTGTGCAGCCATGGGCAAAAGCCACAGTACGAAATCGATGCACTGCAGTCCCTTGTACAGTAACTCTCTGTCCAGCAAGTTCAAGCAATGACGCAACAACCTAGACTTCTGTGCGGGACAGGCATGGTGCTATTTTGACTGGATGTGCATATATTCCAGAACAGAGTACACGTATGGAAACAACAGTGCTAGGCCCCCCGGCCCCTGGACACCCAAACCCTGCTTCATGTATGGCCTAGCACTCCCTAGCTACCTGCACAACACCACTGCCAAAACTTGACACAACACAGCTTATACCTTGGGTCCGGTTCATTACAGTACCCAAAGCTCAAAAATCGACAATACATGAAATTCAATCCAATTAACCAACTTGAGAGCCAAGCTGAAATACCTTAAAGGACACCCCCCCTCTCAAGGCCAGATGCACCAGTGGTCGCCAGTAAAGAGCGTTGCCAATTTGCAGCCGTCGGCTATCTGTCTGTAGCAGCAGTACGGTGTAAACATGCTCCATCAAGCTGCAATGGGAGGGAGCAGGTGTGCTTTACAAAGGAACATGTCCTTGGGTGGTGAAGGGGAGCGGCCACGCAGCAGTGTCTTGGGCAAGGGGAGTTCAGAAGGCTTGGGGGCACTCGCTAATGCGGGGCAGGCGAAATTCATGTTGCCTGCCGAGCGCACTGCACGGCGTGGTGACTTGACTCTGCCAGTCCTTGCCCTCTTGCCATGCGAGAACTTGGGCCCCTCGGATACAAGCCTACAACCAGCATAATGTTGTCGTTAATTTCCTAAGCATTTTGCCCTCAATCAAGTCGTCTGGGGCACATATTCTGAGGGCATTGTAGGCTGGGTCAAGGCAGCCAAACACATACCTGTTAGTAGTCTCTAGAGGCTCCAAAGCTACGTGAGGGATGCTTTCGTCACACCACTTCTCAAGCTCCCTATCAACCCAGTGCTGCTGAGCTGTCCGTGCAGACACGGGCTGGATGTAAGAAGCTGCAATGAGCTTATCAACAAGTACGTCTCCATCTCCAGAAAACTGCGTGTTCGGACGGGCGCATAAAGTGAGCTTTGGGCGGAGATACATCCCCGAAGCGCCGGGAAGGCAACAAGGCTCACCTGCTGGCTTGCATGACAGGACACCATACTGCAGATGTTTCGAGTGCAGTGCACACCTAGTGGGGCAACGCACACTGACCAAACAGGCAACGCCGAGCAAAAATATAGGGTACGCGTGCGTGCAACGCAGTCAAACTGCCTGTCAGACCATACAATTCTGAAACGTAAGCGTACTCGTGTGATGGCGATGACAGGCTGTTGCCATACGGGGAGGGACCAGTGACTACTCATACCCGGGGTAGATAGAACGTCGTCTCCATCTCAAAGGCCTGAATTCACACAAACGAGATGTCTAAGATCGCAAGCAATCTCAACCCTTCTTTCGTGGTGGGATACATCGTCGCCTGAAGTTGCTGACATTTTGACAGCAGTAGAGTCAGTCACTCATTAAATGAATGAGGGACTTTTACACGACTGCTCACAAGATGTACTCTTGAACAGGAAAGAAGCCTTCTGGCAAGTTGTTGTCAGACAGCACAATGCAGAGATGACTCATCTGATCCAGCAATGGCATGACAAAGCGAATGCTGATCATTCTTACCAAGGGGCATGACAAGCAACAATTGCAAATATTGAATTTAGTCCGAGACTGTAAGAGTTTTACGTTGACCCTGTCATGGTGCATAAGAGCAGCAAACGTCACATGTTATCTACAGGCACAGTGTTCACCTGCTTTGCAGCAGGAGAGGCAAAGGTATTTCTGTCATACCGCTACTAGCATATTTGCCAATGGCATCACCCTGCTGCTTATTGCAGCAGCAAACAGTACAACTTAGCACATCTGATCACCTTGAAGCCTTTGCCTGCAGGCCAGCTGTCCATGCGGCAGCTTCTGGCCAACACAGCCATGGTAAAAGTTAATTATGGGGCGACAGCCCAGCTGCCACCACTGGTGACAGTGTCACACTCATCAACCACCAACTGCATATGGAGCCGCAAATACTGCATGCAGTAATTGCAGCTTCAAGCTGAAGTTCGGTGTGTGTATGTAAAATACTTCGGTGACGCATCAGCGAGCAACAGACTCAAAACCCTGAGGCCCCCGCAACAGATAGGCAGCTAAGTGTCACAAAGTGTGTCATCCTGTTCTTACCAACTCAAGAGCACATTTGTCTTGTCAAGAGCTTGAACTATGCTGCACGGCCACAGCCATGGCCACTCAGCGACCCAAATACAGGTACTACCACAACTACAGGTAGAGGCTCATGGAACTGGGCCAGTGAGCAACTTGCGACTGATAGGCTACTGCAAGCGATAATGTGTTTGGGGTGCAGGGGATGTCATAGTGGTGGACACATTTGTACATTCTGTAGTTGTTGTGTTTGATGTCACACTCATCTAAGAAACTCAAGAGGATTTCCGCTTAATGGACCCCGAGCTTGTAGGATTTTCACTGCCAACAACTCAAATCAGACTTTGCCAGAAAATAAAAATGAGACACTTTTCACTGGGCCAGTTGAGAAGTGCACATGTGCTGTATTGGAATTTCACTGACAGCTCTACTGTTCCGACTGCAATGTCCTGACTCAGGAGCGGCGCGGCACTGTGATATGATGCAGCAGTGATCACTGCTTGCCTTCCAGCTTGGCCTTTTCTGCCTTGGTAGCGGATACTGTAGCCTCCAGCATGTCCAGCTCTTGCCACATAGCAGCAGCGTCAAAGCCCTCCCATGCCTTGTGGCTCTCAGCAACATGCCTGCAACCAATGAAAACAACACACCAGCACATGCTGAAGACAACAGCCGGCAAGACAGTACGACACCAAAACAGCCGCTCAAGCATGCAGAAGAACGAAAGGAAGGAGGTTACCCTCAAGCATGATCAAGCACTGACACCGTTTTTGACTGCTGCATGCTCTTCTTATGTTACATGGCTCTATCTCTTTTGCATGGTATGTGCTATTTCAGACACCACCTTCCAAACAAGTCCGTAGTGGTATGCTGCACACTGACACTGCACACCACCAAGCTCAGCACACAGGGGTCGTATCAGAAGAGAACCGTACATGCACATGCACAACGGCTGTTGGTACCAGGTTCTGGACAGCGTCTGCGCCCACCTATTGGCAACCAGCACTGATGAGTTGAACTTAAAGCCGCTGCCAAATGCCAGCTGCCAGACCCGCTGACCACGAACCAGACCCTGGCTGCTCTCAACATATGCCAACTCGTACCACACACTGCAGTCCAAAAGTGCAGGTGGCAGCAGCTCAGAAGCAGTAGCTTGAGTGGCGGGTTACATTCACCAGATTTGTCTGTGCACTACTCAACTTCCTGCATGATCCACCAGTATAGATCACGGATCATCACGGATGATCATGGATTTCAAGCCATCTCTAGTCTTGCCCAGTAAACTCTCCCCTGTAAATTGACATGAGTCTGCTACAGTGCAAGCTAGTGTTCTAGAGGCCAAGGCTGAAATGCAGCAGCTCTCAGGCAGGATTCTAGCTTGCACTATAGCAAAGCCGCCTGAGTCCACAGGGGAGGGTCCATGTCAATGTCTCTGTTGATCAGACGTGTGTGGCCTTGATAGCTGCACGACTGCATGTCAGCCCAAGCGAGATGACAGTACAGTCCTCAGATGTTTTGTCATGTGTCGGCAAATGGCATAGAAACCAACTGTCATTGCCAACACAAGCAAGACTGTGACCCACCTGGTGCTGCTTGTGTTTCCAAAGCGGTACAAGCTGGCTCTACTGGGTTCCACCTGCGACCTGCTCAGCTGCATCTCCTTCTCAAGGCCATCAATGATGCCCCTGCCACCAGTGTGGATGCAGAAGAAGTCAAAGGCCTTGGTAAAGTCAGGCGTGTAAGGCTGCAGCCAAACCCTGGGAACTGCCGCTGACAAGGGCTTACACACCCGAACAGCTTGGCGCAAGGCTGAGTTGGCGCCATAGGCCAACAGCTCACTCCAGGGGAGCACCAGGGGGCCCTGACAGTTGAATTGCAGCAGAGGCAGGAAAACACACAGGGTGATGGTAGGGGCCATGATGCATATTTTATGCAAGCACGACTTAAATCTGCACACTGGCAAATCAACAGGCTGCTATGTCTGCAAGGCAAGTTGCAGTGGCACAGCAGGAGCATGGCATGCGATTGCTAGCTGTCTGTAGTCCACCCATAACTGCACGATAGTATAAGCTGTGCAGGCTGCATAAAGAAGTATGTTTACCAGCTTAGTCATGTTGGTCCTGAGTGCCCTTGCTCCCACTTTCACGAGGTCCTTGTTTAATCTGACACCAACCCTGCCCTCTGCATCTTCAGTCTGCACAACACAATTGTAAGCTACATCATCAGAGGCCATGTTCGTGCGCACGATATTCCTGATCCAGTACTTGGATCGCCGGGCATCAGCAGCCCTACTGCTTAGTAACACTGCTGACCCATTGCTGCGGAACAAGCAGTTGCAAACTGCAGGACAAACAGGTGCATGGCAGCAATAAGTCACTCAGGAGATGAGACCCTGCATATACAACCTGTTTGTACACATTTTCCTATTGTTCTTACGCATCCTGCTGCAGCACCATACAAGCAACCGCCACTTAATATTGCAGGGCACCGCAGTTAAGCAAACGTGACAGATGCTGCTGCTGACTGGAGCTGCGTGAAACACAGATTAATTGCTGGCATGCAAAAGAGCAGCCAGCTGCTGATAATGAAGCGCCAGCGAAAAGCCATTCTTACTAAGCATGCTTTTGTCCTTTCCGCCGTAGTAGTTGTTGGTGATGTTTTCATGGCTGACCACCAGCGCATAGCTTTCAGGGTGCAGCTCAAGCATCTGGCGAGCCAAGTCCAAGGCAATGACACCTAGCAAATGCAAACACACATGTCAAGGCAAGCGTGAGCTGCACTGGCTGGCCTTGAGTGATCAACGTAGTACTGCCCCTGGCCCAGACTGCAGGAGTTCAAGGGCGTTTGAGCTTCAGCAAGCAAATTAATCATCACAAGAAATGTCTGCAATGCATCTTGCTGACCTCTGATATGAAGTGTTTAGCCATCACACTAGCATACCCCTTGCCAAGAAGCGTAATCAGCCGGCTGGCAGCCTTTGTCCAGATCACTTGCTTACCTGCACTGCAGCCCATCCCTCCCAATGAGTAGTTGATCGTGTCGACGCTCATTTTGAAGTGGTTGATGATTGCAGCACTGAGGCTCGGTGTTGGATTGAAAAGGCTGCTGTTGGTGATGACAAACTTGATCTGCTTTGGTTGAACACCTGTTTTGTTCAGCAGCTCTGCGATGGTAGTGAAGCAGGTCGCTCCAAATTCAAAGCGGGCAGGCTCAATTCCAAGAGCCTCATCTGAACCACTTTGAATGGCAGGACAAACAGCAGTCTCATCTCCGAGACCTGCAGTGGCGAAAGTGTCAGCCATACATCAACAACTCAGCCAGCAGCTGGAGGCATGTCACACTCCTGTTTGATGTACATGGTTTATTATCCTGCTGATCTGCTTTCACCTCCTGCAGTCACAAGCGGCGCACTCTGTGCCACCAGCATGTGTAGTGTTTGCTGCATGAGCAACAGGTGTGCTGCCTGAGCAACAGGTGTGACGTTTCGACTGTTTGCGCTATTGTTATGCTAGACAGCAGCTGCAGGGTTTTGCTGCTTGTAGAAGCAAAAAATCTTTCAGGCACCTACCTGTCCTAAAGGCGATCTTCTCTTGAAAGTCAATGTCTTCTGGTGTGAACTTCCCAGAGCGTATGCAAAGGTCTCGCAATGCCGCCCGGGGGAAGGTCCAGCTGTGATGCAACAGAGTGGCCTTGTCCTTATTATCTTTTTTACACTCACTCAACGCCTACTTGGCTTATCCCTCACAAAAGCTGATAAAGCGGCCCATGTGAAAGCGGCTTTGCAGAAGCCTGAGCGTTTCTGGTTGATCGTCTAGCTTGTCTTTTCATAGATTGGTGGCATAGCACATGATGCATGACCCAAGTTCAAGACGCAGCAAGGTTTCTAGCAAAAGCTATACTGGGTGGGATATGTACCCAGCATATGCCAGGATTCTGACAATGTCTTTGGCACCACGACAACAGCAGCTATCCTGGCGTACCTGGGATCTGGCTTGTGGACTGCAAAGTCAACCACAAAGACCTTGTTTTTTTGCTGAACCAAGTAGCTTAGCATCAACTGAAGGCCCACAGCCAGCGCTACAACAAGGATCGTGCCTATTCTGACTTCCAATGTAGCTTGCAGCCATGTCATCATGCTAGCAACATAATGAGGATTACTTATGAGTGCAGAAGTGTTGGAGCATCCACCAAGAGCAACAGCTGCAAGAATAACTGCCGGGGCTAGGCGTGTAACCAACTGGTTATGATGATGCCCCATCTGAGTAAGTGCGGCCAGCGGGCTGCTAGACGAGGATCTGCCACTCGGCTCCATCGTGTGAATGTGTCAAGGCAGTGGATCGCGCGCTTTCTGGAGTCAATGCTGAGTGAGCTGAAACAACTTGAATAGCAGAATTATGCCGATTGGATGGGCAGTGGGGTGAAATGGGTGATAGGAGGTGGTGGGCTTGGCGCGGAATCGTAAACAATGGAGGGGATGGAGGAGGATGGCTGAGTCAAGATGAAAGTAACGGCAAAAGTGCTAAGGTGCTGCGTGGACAACGGCAAATGCCGTAACGCTTGCACTTGGTGGGCAACTTCCAGGTTGCAGGTCTCTCGAGCCGGCAAAGCCCCTGACACACGGAATACGGCCGAAGCTGGCTTATAAAAAATATAAGGCTATTGTTACAGTTGTAGTGGAGCTTTGCGTGTGGACGCAGGCATGAGACAAGTCTCAAGCACTGAAGGTCCCTGACAGGGAGATCCCTGGCATGTCTGTGCGCTTATCAGCGCGTTTAAGCTTGCTCGAGTACCCCAAATACAGTATTAACAACAACCCCGCGGTGCTGTGGCAGTCTTCGGCCCGCTCTGCATCGTTGCTGTTTCTGTTTCTGCCACCATCGTGACCGCATGTCACTGATAAAGATTCAATCAGATAGACACAAAGCAATAGACACATTCCATGTCACCACTTTTAGCAGGTGGTCCCGAGCCAACTGTTGGCTCCTTGGGCACAAATACGAATATACTCAAACCAAATTTCATATGGCAGGACTGCTACTGCAAGTCCATATTCAACACCACCAAGCACAGCTGCAGACTTGGAATGATCGTTGTGCAGAACATGCAAAGGCACATTTGGATGCAGAGCGGCACATGGGCGAAGGCTGCCTGTGTGCAGTATGCACTGCTGCTCAGGCATGCAAGGGAGGGTCCAAATACAGACCACAGCACGCATCACTTGAGTACACCAACCCAGTAAGCACAGCTTGCCTCAATGACAGCCATATGCCATTGGCAATCACCCCAGTTGTATTGTCATCGTAAACGTGACTGTGTGTTGTAAGAACCTGATGCTTAGGCAGCCACTGGCTGTTCCTGCCTGATTTTTCTGCTGACACTACGCATAGTGACAAACTCTTCTGCTGCTGAGGGATGTATACCAACTACACTGTCGAGCTGTGCCTTGGTGACCCCCATCTTCAGAGCCACAGCAAAGCCCTGCACACATTGTCAAGAAAGGCAGCATGCACAGCGGTTGCAAACCATGTCCCTGATGTCATAAAGATGTCAAAGGAAAACAGACATGCAGCAACTGGATAGATGTGAATAATATACATTATCTGCAACACCCTACACATCATTTGGATGTTGGGTTGACATCATTTGAATGTCCTCCGCAAACACAACTATACGTCTGATTGCCGTCAATGTCTAATGACTCTTCAACGATGTAGTCTGTCGTTGAATGTTTGAGAAAGCTATGATTACCACTGACAAATGCAGTGGTCTGCACACCTGCATGATCTCTGCGGAGTCATCTCCCACCATGTGGCATCCCAGCACCACATCAGTGTTTGCATCAACGATGAGCTTCATGAATGTGCGCATGGGGCTGCCACTGATGGTGTTGCGCATGGGCCTGAAGCTGCTGGTGTAGATGTCCACGTCACCATGTTGAGCTGCCGCCTGCTCCTCAGTCAATCCCTGCAGGCCACAGCACGGCAGCAGCAGCAGCAACAACACAAAGCAGGGTCAGCAGCGACCTCATATCATGACTAGAAGACAAAGGTGATGTATAGCAGCAACAGATTCAGGGGCGCACTAGAAGTTTGTACATTGCATCTCAACTTGTTGCATGGCTCAATTTCTTTTACATGTGTCCAGTGGTTCTGTCCCAGCGGTACCTCCTGCACTTAGGTGCTCACCACGGTGGCAATGCTGGGGTTGCTGAAGACAGCACTGGGTACACAGTGGTAATCAGGCTTTGTTGGCTGGTTGAGAGCGATTGTCTTGGCAAGGGCCATGCCCTCCATGAGAGCAACTGGTGTTAGGTTGATGCGGTCTGTCACATCACCAACAGCCCAGATGCTGGGGACAGAAGTCTGCGAGTACTCATCAACACTGATCTCACCCTTCTTCCCTGCAGAAGTGGTACCACCCAATGTTGGTCGTATTATGCAGCTGTTGACATGGTTCTGTGAAAGGGTGTCAGCTGTATTGATCCCCAGGCATGATGTCACTGAATCATCTGTGCTCACATCTGCAGTGTGTCAGCAGTCATGCATAACATATGGAGCATTCAATGGCAGCCATGGCTCTGTCACGGCACATCTGAAGCATTGAGTCCCTCAAGCAAGCTCCACTGCTCATCCGCTGTAAGGTGATTGCAGCTGGCCCTCCCCGTTTGTTGATAGCCCACCTAGCTTGACGCCAACCTCTTCCAGTCCCAAACGCTCAATTTTGGGCGCTCTGCCTGTTGCCATCATCACCTGAGCAGACACAGCCAACAGGGGCAAAAACGGTCCAGCAGTGCAAGTAGCAAGCATAGGCAAGCCTAAATAAAGTACGTTGCAACGGAGCAAGTCAGCGCATGTGCTGATTGCAATAGCTGATCAGACCAAGGTGGCTTCCGCACAGAATGCTACAGCAGCACAAGCCTGCACACGTCAGCATACCGGTATTGCAGGGCGACTCACCTGGTCATTGTCAGCAATCTCCAGCTGGTTGCCATCCTTGTCTGCTACCACTATCGTGAGCCTGCCATCTGCCTGTTTCTTCACCTCCACAGGGCTAAAGCCAGGGTGCATCTTCAAACCAGCAGTGCCATACTGCTCAAATGCAAACTTACGTACCTGCACAGAGCACAGCACGTATGCAAAAATTGCTGTCAGTCCTTCACTGGCAGCATATGAGACTTGCCATACCACGGCCATGTCAAGACTGACACAAGTCCACAGGACGTTGACTGCTGTGCAGCAGTAACAAGGCCATTGCTTGTGGCAGGCTGGTGCGAAACACAAACGCTGCTCACGACGCCATCAACTTGCAGCATATCTACCAGTCAACACACCTCTTCGTCAAAGCCCCTCAGTGGCAGTGGCTGCCTGAAGACGGTGTGCACCTCGCTGCCAAACCGCTGGAAGATGCCACTGAACTCCAAGGCGATGTAGCCTCCTCCCAACACTGTAATCTTCTTGGGCAACTCAGGCAGCTCCAGGGCCTCATCTGATGTGATGCACAGCTCAGCACCAGGAATGGGAAGACGGGTAGGCTTGCCACCCACAGCAATGAGGATGTTCTTGGCCTGCAGCAGTATGCGGGCAATGCACGTGGCCTGAGCGCTCACCTTCAAGGGGCATGCGAGGTGGCAGAGCTTTGAAGTGCACAACACTGTAATCAGACACATGACATTGGTGTTCAATTGAGGTCTGCATCAGTTGTAATGCAACCTTGCAGTGACCAGGCCTGATTAGCAGCACATGAAGCAAGTCTTGTGAGTACCACTCACAGTGTACTGCTTGCCATCCACATCTACTGTGTGTGGGTCCACAACCCTGCCGAACCCCTCTATCAGCTCAACATTGGCGTTCTTAAGCGTGTTCTTGTAGGCACCATTGAGCCTCTGCAGCTCCTTGCGTTTGGCCTCCAGAAACTTGTTCCAGCTGTGGTCAGGCAATGGGCGCTCCTCCCAACTGATGCACACACCCGGCAACAACAGGTCAGTTGGGACAGTACACCAGGTTCCACATGAGCTCAGCTTACAAACATAATCATACTCAACCTTACCAACTGCTGATCTCGCCAGCTTTTGCAGTCGGCACACTTGCTACTGATTGGTTGCTTGCAGGACTGCAGCTGTGAGAGCCGGTGCATCATGATCACAAGCAGGACATAACGACAGAACTGCCACTTTGTGCTGGTGCTGATGCAACTCACCCAAACCCTGCACTGTCCCTAAAATCATCAGCGTACTCGCTGGCATACACCATCAGCTTCTTTGGCACACAACCACGCAAGACGCAGGTGCCACCCACACCACCCTTGGTGTCACTGCTGATGTAATCAAATGGCAGCTCAATGCAGGCGACCTTGGCCCCTGCAGGAGTGGCCGGCGACACGTAATATGCAATGAAAAGACTATAACAGTCCTCCGCCTTCTTTGGCGTTTAGATGTTGCGGTTACTGCTGAACAGCAGTCGGCGCATCAGCTGACAGCAATAACATTCCCCAGGCTGTCAGAGTACCTGGTGGTTGCACACTTGCCAACCAGCATGCAGGTAATGCATCTGTGATTGCAGTCCATCTATGTCAACTGTCAATAATAGAGCTCTGTGTCAATGCACTCCTGCACCAAAGCTCTGTGTTCGTACACTGATGTTCAGAGCTGTGATGCGATTACCCTCATCGCATGCAGGGCTCACCATAACTGGTTGCGAAGCGCGATGCTCTGACACCACCACTTCCGGCACCAATGGTGATCATCTCATAGTCAAATTGCCTGTTTCCGTTTCCTGTTTCAGCTCTCACCACCACTTCAGCAGTCAACAGCAGCAACAGGTGAGGCGGCGTGAGCTAGTGCATGACAATACTTGCACTTGTGGTTTACGCAGTGAGGTTGCATGAAGTGTGCTGTTGTGTGGCAGCAACAAGAGGTGCACATCCAGCAGTTGCGAGCTCGCCGAGTACAGTATGCAGCAAACCATCACCTGGAAGCTTGGACCTGCTGCTTTTGCCTGCAGTTGCTCTTGTGATCTTGGTGCCAGCTTCAGCCTGCCTAGCTGCCCAGCCTGTCATGCCACTGGCACAACTGTATCGCAGCTGCCGCCTATCACTTATGTGTGAGACCTCTGCATCACATGCACGCCCGTCTTGTCAGCTGCATTGGCGGTGTGGAAGCTGAGGTGTCAGGTCCCGTGCAACCCACGCACTTTGCCACGGCGCCCGGCACCCTACCGCGCTCATTGCCCCAGAACAAGCTTGCTTATGACTGCACTGACCGATCACTTGCATCTTTAGATGTATGCGGCACAAGTACTGCAAATCATCAGCAGCAGCAAACGTGTCACGGGGAGTGTGCTCAACGATTCACGTGTTGAAAGAGTATATTTCAGTAACAGAGCAGAATACTTCTGAGTTGCGCATGCCCGCTCGGCAGCTCGTTGGCGATATGTGTCATGTCATGTTGCTTAAATGACATTTAATAAATGTAAACCGAAGCACTGGCCACTCTGTTGCTTGCCAAATGACATGCTAGCACTAGATTACTGATTGCGTAGAACAACTGCAGACTGAACGACAGCCAAAGGAGTCCTACAGTAGGACGTATCAAGACCAAAGGATCACGCCATCAGGTTGCTTGGTCAATCAAATATTGTGTGTTGGATAAGGCAAAGAACTCTCTCACTCAAAGAGGTCGCAGGTTGAACAGTATTTGAAGGTTTGTCACTGCTGCTGGCTTCGCAGCTGATTGGATTACCTGTAAGTAATCAAATAGCTGCCACACCGTGTTTGTGCAAATACTGGTCACTGTGGTGCTCGTAAATAGTGGTTATGCATTGACTACGTGAACAATCAAGCTAGCCATAGTTCTCTGAGCTTGGTTTTGGCATTGCCTGCATTGATGTTGTTAGATTGCTGATAGCTACATTCAGCGTTTTGTCTACAGCCGCTTCCAAGATGCCCGAGTATGTCCTGACACCTGTCCCGCCTTAACCAACGCTGATTCCGAACGCCATCTTTTGCCTGCAGCTTGACTGCCATCACAGTCGACATGCTATTATGCAGCTGTCAGGCAGCCGTAAGTGCTGCTAGTGTTCTGGCTACCTCTACCCTGCCTGCTGCCTTCTATGGTAGCAAGAGGTGCTCTGATATTTATAATTATGGCGAAGCACACTTGATATCGGCGCGTTACAAGCCGCAAGAGTTCGATGATTTGAGTAAAGGCAAGGGCTACTCATATGCTTTCTCGCCAGCTGCGAGGGAGCTTGTCAGAGAGGCTGGTGGCTTTGCTGGTGGTCGTCGCTGGCCCCTTGGCAGTCACTCAACACTGCTGAGCAATTATGAGCCTCTGCAGGCTGCACAGCCATTCAGCTGGTCTATGAGACATTACACCACTGCCCCAAAGCAGGTGGAAGCTCGTGTGTATGCTCCAACAGTACACACGTCTGCATCAGGGTTACCCAAGCAGGAGCCGCTCCAGGGGTGGTCCCTGGTGCAACGTAACCTTCCAGTCCTGCACAAGTGGATCGGAAAGGTGGGTACGTGCAGTTCTGTGCTGTCTTGGCAAAAATACATCGCATTTGCATGTATGACTACTACTAAAAAGCAGGCATGCTCCCGCTCTTTGGATCAAGTGACATGGTCATGCCAGTCTCCTTGTTGCTGGCTGCAGGCTACACCCCGAGTGAAAGGTTTCTCGCGCAAGCATCTTCTGAGGCAGGTCAACCGCAGGATTGTGCCCCGTGTGGCGAGACGCCTTACCATAGGCATTCCTTTTCTGGGTGAGTGTGCATACTGCCGCACGGAGGAGGTTTGCTTGCACAGCTTGATGAGTTTTTAGCAGTGTTGTTATCAGCAATTGCAGTGCAGTTCATGCATGCACACAACCTCGATAACCTGTCTTTGATGATCTGTGCTGTCTACTTTGCGTCTAGGTTTCTATTTTGTGTCCAAGCTCATGGCAAAGGACCTAACACGTGCCAGGTCAGAGTATGCTGCAGGTAAGGGTTCTTGCTCAAGCAGCGCCAGGCCACTTGCAGCTGTTGAGTGCTGCAACCACTGGCTTACAAAGGCGCCACCGCAGCTCAACACAATTGCAGGCTCCTGCCCTTTTGCACAGGATTACAGGGTGAAGGCAATATCAGCAGCCCAGGATGATCATGAGTGTCAACTGGCAGCACATGCTTGAGTCATACATTTCACCTCCTGCTTGGTTGTTACAGGAAACACACTTGTGGCATCACTGTTTGCCACAGCTCTCAGTGCTGATGCTCTGGATCTAGCAGCACAGCTCGCAATCATTGGAGGCATAGCACATGCTCACCTGGGAGTCGGCCTTGCCGGTGCCGCAGCATTCCTGGGGCAGGCAGACAAGGCCTCCCTGATCCTAGCTGCACTCTCCTTTGGGTGTGGACTGGGTGGAGAACTGCTGACCATTGCTGCGCAGGAAGGCCCCAAAAAACAGCAGATTGTGGCAACATATCCAGTGCCAGCGTATGCAACCAAGCACGTGTAGCTGCACAGAGCGATGCACAAGCCCACACATGGTCTTGCTCCACTACGCTGCAGCCTACAGCATCTTGTCAGGTAATTCTGTTCCAGGGGCTTCATTGTACAACAATAACCATGTACGGTACACAATTATCAGTGCTGCCGGTGTCAGCCCTACCGTTGCACCCAGTAGCAATTTACAGGCTATGCTATGAAGGGTCTTAGAAAGCACCCTCGGCTAAGGGGGATCTTGTGCTCTATTGTGTGTGTGCATGTGTGATACTTGTGGCAGCAGAAGCACTGATCTCATTTCAGGTCTATCCTACCCCAGGGCATACCCTGGATCTTGCAAGACTGGTTGCTGAAACGCAACATATTTTCAGAATCTAATAAGGTGTTGTTGGCAAAATGCCAGAGGAGTTGATTGTGTGCCAGAGCACTGTGTTTTGCTGTGGGTTACAGCAGCAATGCTGTCGGGACCAAAGCAGTCTGGGAGCAGACAAGGAGGCTGTGAGGATGATGTGTGGCTAATTCAGATGATGGCTTGCAAAGGCCTGTGCTCACTGATGGTATTACAGCACACTGGGTCACACCTGTCAAGTAGACCATTGGGGATTATGGACTTCTTGAACATTTTTAGACATGCCTGGTGTCTGTGCAGCTGAATCAGGCTACAGTTGAAGCACAGCCCACATGCAGTGGTGGTTACACCCAGTCCATTGTCCATTGTGTGAACAGAAGCAGTTGTATGTTCATTACGTGCGTATGTTGCATCACAGCAACTGTCAACACCCACCCTATAATGGGCTAGATACTCTTTACATATGCCTGTAGCCCTACTTTTTTGCACACACACAACATTTGCAGGCCACCTGGGATAGGCTGGTTCATTGCTCTTCAGCTGCATATCATATGCCAGCGTCTTTGCATGCTTGTATATGGCTGGCTGTGTGCCAAGCTTGGGCGTGTGTTGTTCTTGTCTTCAAGCTGGTGCGTAATGATAGACCTGATGCAAGAGTGAACAATCATCTTTTGATGGTTCTTGTTTCTGCCAAGCTCAAGGTGCAGGATGTGATTGTTCGTGATTTTACAATTCACAAGGCACCTATTGACCTGAGGTATGCCATGCCGCAACGTTTGACACTGTATGCACGACAGCTTGCAACATAGCTGCAGATTTCTGCCATGTGGCTTGTGGAGTTGCATTTGCAACTAAATCATGCAGCCCTGGCGTAGCTGTGATGTGTTTGCATATCCATACTATACATGGTGGTGACCCCTTTCAAATATTCTTCTTTTATGACACATTGGGTTGAGTACTCCGTACTACCATGGTATACCTGTGAAACAACTCAGTGTGCAAGATGCTTGCTTGGTGCACATCACGCTAAAGATGTGGCATCTGCCACAACATTGTTGCTGGATGAATCAGGTGTCATTATATGACGACATCAATTTTCAGGCTGCTTTGGATTGACACGGCCCAAAGAGGTCAAAGGTCACGCTCTCATACAAGCAACAGCTGCCCACCTGTGCAGATTATTCATTGTTTGTTGGTGCATTTTTGTTGACAATCGTCGGGCATGTGGATCGATCCTGGTACAACCAACTTGATGCCTGCCGGACCTCCTGCTCGAGCAGCAGTTAGCTCATTGAAAACTGTCAAGGGCTAGATGCAAGTGCACAACCGGCAGGGCTCACCAGTGCATCTTGGTGAGGGCAGTGTTCTTGCTGCGTTGTCCTATTGTTGCAACAGCCAGTACTTTATGCAAAAGTCTTTACAGTTCCCTGAGCACTTTTGCACGTCCATCCTTCTGATGGCGCCTGTAATGCATCACCCCTTTGCAAAACTTGTTCTGTTGGGTGAACTGTTCAGACCAAGGTGAGCTTCATGCCTCTACCATGGGCCTAGGCCTTGCGACCAGAAATCTCTTCACAGAGTAGCCTTCTGTTCTCTCCTCCCTAACTCCATGCCAGCGGATTTCTCTGTGGCTGTTCAACAAGCATAGCTTGCCGAATAAGGCTTTCGCCGCCTCTTTGAAAGGCAGGGTCGGGTCCTGGAGGGAAACGAACGAATGTGGAGTTCACACACAGTTGAATTCTCCACAAATGTTGAGAACAAACCATTTGTTTCAGAATCAACCTGAGCTTGAAGACTGTAGTAGTCGTTACCCTTTCCGGCTGGCGGCCTTTGGGACAAAATCAGTATCTTGGTGGTACTCATGCATGCCACCAAGATACTGATTGCCACATGGCAAACAGCAGACATCAATTAGGAAGCACTAGACACTGAGCACGTAAGCAAATTCGACGTACAGGACATCATCAATGCCACACACAGTAACGGCTTCCATTTGCACCAACGCACACTACTTTTCATTCAACAGGCAAGGGTTCAGCAAAAGGTACAGACTGAGCATATCTCACAACTGCAGCAATGAACTGGTACAGCTGGCTTTGACAGGCATGAGCCAACAGGAACACATTCAGGGTAGGGGCAGTGAAGTCAAGCTGCAGAAAGGACACCTGTATGCGATGTAGCGCCAAACATTGTGGACTGACATGCTGTTTATGGCCAATGACATCACTATGAGACAAATGACAACTTCCAGTGGCATACGGGACTGGCATCATAGAGTGATGTGACGCAGCAGATGCAACGTAAAATCTGGCAAGCAATTGCTGTCGCTGGCAGGGCTTAAAGGCAGAGGACGCATACTTGACAACACCAGAGACGTTTAATCATCAGTCACTGACACTGCGACCTTGTGCCAGGCATTGTTCACCAGCCCACGAACGTTCCAAACTGCCGCTGTCTCCTCAGGCTGTGTGTTGTACGCCTGATCAGTGGCCTTGCATACCAGCTCCAACGGACCTTGAAACCCTTCAGGCAGAGGCACAGTGGCCTCCCATAAGGACCAAGCCCAGGCACGGTCTGGCTTCTGATGTGGCAGTTTCTGCAGCTTTGCTGTTGTCCAATGTCTGCCTCCGTCAACAGAAACATCTACTCTGATAATATCCTTGCCCCCTCCACTCCATGCATAGCCCTTCATGGTGACCTCTCCATCATAGCAGCTTAGCTTCTGACCTGCTGCTGGTTCACAGATGGCTGACTGCACCGGCATCTCCTGGATGGCTGGGGCAGCTGACCAGTCAAGGTTGTCCCTGTAGGCACGTCATAGCAGCAAGTGAAGACCAAAGCAAAACAAGTGACTGTCCTGGCGATGAGTGATCACATCATCACATGTTTGCTGAAGTGCGGAAGCAATTCTGGGTGCTTAAGCTGGCACAGTCAGCAAGTGCGTGAAACAAGCTGTGATGCCCATCATGCTGGTCAGCAATGTGACCACCTGCTTCCTGGAGTTGCAGGCAGCCTCTGTCACCCAGCCAAGCAACACTCCTCATGCCATTTTGAGCTGCTAACCTCAACTTGCCCTGTTATGCGTCAAAGTATGTTCTTTGCCTTCATCTTCCTACCTACTGCTCAGGACCACCTGTACCCCCCTGCCTGACTTGTGCTTCACCTAGTGGTGTTTGTGTGATATTACTGCTACTGGATCTTATCAAGCAGGAAGCAACAACCCAAAAGCCGGAAGTACTACCACCACCCACCAGTCACTTCCCGGCGAGAATGACTTGTAGTCCTTCTGCTGCCAGTGGCCCTGACATTCATCAGCAGAGGCGACAATTCGGTCTGCAGCAGCAATAAAGGGACATGGGGTGTTTGCGCATCTGGAAACATATGCAACCACACCAGAATCCCTGAAGATTGGCAGTGTGGTAGCACCTGCTACTGGTGCATGCCTTGGCATACATAATTGACAAGCACAGGACAGATCAGAGAGCTTCATCATCAAAGGCAACTTCTGCACAAACTGAGTGATCAGCATCACACAGGGTGCAGAACAGCTGGTTTGCATCCCAACCAATCAGGCTGTTTCCCACCTATCCATTTCACACTGCGGGCGCCTGTTGTGCCTGGCACTATCACCCTCAGAGGTCCCCCATGGTCGCGGGGTATGGGCTGGCCGTTCATCTCCCACGCAACCAGCACATCACCCTGCTCTGACATGGCCTTGCTGACAGGGATGGAGGCGGCATATGCTGTGCCAGACTCATCTGTGTCCAGGCCATAGAAATGTATGTGCGCCACATCGGGGTCATCACTTCGCAAGCCTGCAACAACAAGTCATAGCAGTGGCCTAGATTGCAGTCTATTGCACAAAGACACGGTTTTGCTGTCTTGGTCCTTAACTTTTCGCTGCAGCCTGCCCTTCATGTCGGTTGTTGGTAAGAATGACACTCATAGAGTGTGCCACAATTCAGGCACCCGCTGTTTGACCTGCCCTGATCATTGCAGAACAGCCGAAGTACTTTTTTACTGGGATTGTTCCCAACCTCACCCTCGACCTCACCTGCTGTCTTGAGCACATCCCTGAGCAGCACTCCTCCCCAGACAGCAGTGCTGATGGCCCCCGCATCCCAGTCTAGCCCCTTGATTTGCTGGCCCCCGCCCCCAGGTGCTGGCATGGCCTTCATCTCGGCCCGTCTGTTGCCGGCACACTGGATGGTGGCAGCAAGCTCGACCTTCTTGAATTGCTGCTGGAGCTCAGCAACTGTCAATTGAAGGGAGCAAAGCCCAGCACCGCCAACCTTACAGTCGACAAGCGTACACACAGCAAGAGCAGCAGAAGAGAGTGTTCAAGGACAGTATGCAGATGACGTGCACAGCAGCCGCGCATGGCGGCCAATAATTGTCTGTGTGCCCACAAAGCAAGTGACATGAATTGGCAAGCGGCGGCAACATGCCAATCAGGTCAACAGGTACAGCACTCGTGCATGCTGCACACACTTTACAGTAGGTGTGCCATACCATGAGAGCTGCATGGCAGTGAGGGCCCCGCAGCATCTGTTCACGGCTCATCAGCTGCGGCTCACCGTCATCCTGTAGTTGTCTGAGTCAATGACTGGCACAGGCAGGTGATGCCGGGTGAAGAACATATCTACAGGTGTGACCGGTGATGCCACCAACAGCTCGGCAGGCGTCTCTCCATTGAAAGGCTTTGCACTCCTGATCAGCAGCGCAGGATGTCTTGATGGTTCATGCTTGTAGGGGTCTTCCATGCTCACTGCGGCCTGCCTGGCACCGCCTTTGAGGGATCCTATCCTGTACTTCTCGATGATGTCCCTGATCTCTTGCTTCTGATGCTGCTGGTACAGGCCCCAGAACGGTTCAACTGAGCCACCAGCTACAGACGTGACAAAGAACCAAGCACAACCAAAGGCCGATCAAACACTGGCATGCAACGTCTGGATGCCTCGATCTAGGGCACCTGTAGGTCGCTGCAACATCTTTTCATGTTTCAGTTGCAGTCAACCAGGTAGCACCTGGCAATGATAGTAGTGCAGTTCATGCTCACAGCAGAGCAACAACTCATCCAGCAGCTGTGTGATGCCCCATTGAGCAGCCCTAAAGCACAGTGCAGATGTTGGCTGTGTTAGCTGCTGTCAGCAATGGAGACGCTCACCAGCCAGCATGATCTTTGCAGCGCCTCCAGGGTGCTGCAGGTGGAAATCACATGCAGCGGTGAGAGGTGGTACGCAGAAGAAACACAAGAATGTGGATGCATGAATCTGGTGGTCTTGCATTGTGAACACGCTGCGCTGCTGCGCAATTGTCTGAGTCTTGCACCAGCTGGGTAAGTGCAGCTGTGGGCCATTTGATATGGTCCGACAGCCTCACTGTACGCATGCTTGGCCTTGCAAACAGTTCAAGCATGTCATGTGAGTGTGGTATGGCTCAGAAGCAAGCGCACAGTGATGGTGAGGTGCTGCCTCGTGCTGGCTGGTCCTAGCTGATAGGCCAAGATCTGCTGGGATCATGCCATGATCTGCTGTTCAGGCTTGCTCAGTGGCTGCCGTCCAGTGGCGTTGGCACCCGCTAATGTCTGACAACATTTAACTGGGTTTGGTGACTGGAGCACCTGTGGAGGTTCCGCGAAGACCAATGCAAAGCAAAAACACAAGACCTTTGGCATGCCCACCAAGCTTTCCACACACACCTGTGCGATGAAGTCAGTGATGTCATACACTCCATCCTTATAAGTCACCCACACACGGTCCTTGGGTGTTCGGTGCTGATACACCTCTTCTGCTGTGTACTCAGGTAGAACACCTCCGAGTGAGCCCTTCTGCTGCTCTGCCTGAACTGCCTTGGATGGTCCTGGTGCTGCTGCTGCCTTGATTTCTTTGAGCTTTGCGTCAGCACTGGCAGTGCTGGTCAACAAGGCACCCGCTGCTGCTGCAACTACACCTAGTAGGCCCAATGCTGATGCCCCACGCCCATCCCTTTGCTGGTTGCCGCTGCCAGTACCGTTCTGTACACTGCTGAGGCAGCGGATCCATTGTGCACCTCTGCTGATGGTCCAAGCTTCACCTGTGCGAAGATGACAAGCTGACCGCTCAGTCACAACTGGTTGCCACATCTTGCACACCAACGTACCATCCTGCTGCAACAACAGTCAACTGCGCAGATGCAAGACAGACCTGTTGTAACTGCCTTTGATAGTAATTTGATGCCGGTAGTTGCCCTCATACCAGCTTGTTGCCACCTGCAAGACCAGGCAGTACATGCACCACCATGACAGTGCTGTGTTGTATGCAAGCAGCTGCCAGCTATGCACTATTCATTTCAAGGTTCATCCATCAGGTGCTCACACCACTTGAATATGGTATCGGGATCGTTGGCAGCACCGAGTTGCAAGGAGTATCAGAGGAACACCAAGAGTTTCGACACAGGATATGCGCAAAAGCCCGGGAGCAGCGGCCAAGACTGCCACGCAGCAACAACGTACCGTTATATGTGCAGCGTTCGGTATGATAAGCTACGTGCTCATGCAACGATGGGTGGCAAGAGTGCGATTTGATAAGCAGTACCCGCTGAGGGCCTGCTGCAATCACATTACAGCTCTCAGCGCGGACACGTCCACCAGACAGCTTCATAAATTAGATCAAAGGAGTTGACAGGTGGAACGAAACAGTACCTCATCAACCCTAGGCCTGCGGTTTCGGACCGAAAACATGATCCAGACCTTTGCAATGTGCCATAAGACGACACCACCATTTCATAGATGCACCGTTTCTGACGCCAATCGAATATCTGGGTCGCGCCTTGCGCCGGTTTGCTGCTGCCATTCCGCAGTACAATCCCTTGTTGTGCTGTTCACGATGCGGAAATCCAATAGAGTGTCTCATTATCAGACTCTTCCTGGGATTGTTTTGGTGGTGCATGTTGTTGGGGTCAGTCAGTTGTCAACAAACATCAGCTCAGCAGAGCTACCAGCCGACACAGCCAGAACAGGTACACTGCCACAGAGTCAGCAGTTCCGGGGGCGTGTGCACACAGCAACTCCATGTCAGCAATAGAACCTGCTTTCCTCTGACAGCTAAGTCCTTGGCACAGACTTCAGAGAGAATGTAAGCATGCAGTGTTACCAAGGGTGCTATGACAGCTGTCACTGGTCACATGGCATGTGCATGCATTGCATGCGGCAAGCAGAGTGTCTGAAGCTGCGACATAAGCACTGCACCTGGTGGTGAGCAGAATGCTGGCACAGTCGTCTTGGCTGTCATTGCCCTCAGCACCACTGTCACAATGGTTGCCTTCAAGTTACTGCTGTCTGGCTTTTGTTACAGCTTTACTGTTGAGTAAGCATCTGCTTGTTTGTTCTTGAAACTTTGCCAGACTCTTGATGGCTGCCCTTCTTGTATCGCCGTCTGTACCACAGCAGCTACCGCAGCATTGTTGGCTGATGCTGCAACTTCAGCAGGTGTGGTGTGCCGCTGTAGCCAACCACACAGCCGCTGTTTGGATGGCTACACAGCGGTACGTACCGCTGTTTCCTATCACATGATAATTGGAAACTTTCCTGTTATGCGGAGTACTTGCTACGGGCGGTTGCTGCTGTTGCAGCTTCCGCCAATGTTTTTTGGAATCCCCAGCAAGCCCTGAATTGCAACAATCAGCGGAGCGCCACTGGGATTGCTAGGGGGCACGTGTCCTTTGCTTGCTTTGTTGTCTGTTACAATTTTTATTCTGTTACTAGGGGTTGACCTCAGTGCTGTTGATCCAGTGCTGCCATAGCCACCAATCAACCAGGTTGACCAATGACACGCACCGCCTCACACCCAGGTAGAACAATACAGTTGAACACTCCATCATTCAGTCACACAGACTGCTGTGACAGGTGGGTGCCAGCCTACACTAATCCCCACACCCCAGTAACTCAGTTTTGCTCTGTTTGGTTTTGTGTATGTTACAAGGGGGTTGTCTCTCTGCTGCTCAGGTCTCTGTACTGTCAGGCCAGTACTGTCCCGGTCAAAGATCAATCAAGTTGACCCGGTCATGATCATGCAGACTGCAATGACCAATGGTTTATCTGACCTGCCCAATCCCTACACCCTAACAACGTGTCAGGGCGGCCCTTTGTTTTTTGAATTATTTGTGTTGCAATTTGTACAGTGTCTGTTACAAGGGGGTGGTCTCTGACTCAGCGGGCCGCCCCCCCCCTTTTTTTGCTTTTGCTCGTGTTACAAGGGGGTAGTCTCCTGAGGACCAGCCAGCTCCGCTGCTCAGGTCTCAGTACTGCTGAACCAGTACTGTCCCGGTCACCAGTCAACCAGGTTGACAAGTGACACGCACTGTATATATATATAAGTTACCCATTGACCATAGCAATCCTGCCATCGGCCCCGCGCCCCATTTCAGAAGCGGACAACAACAATCCATGCTGAGCGGTTCGACCGCCATTATGCTCACATTGACACCG
>JABEVS010000045.1:0-46664 GCA_018290735.1 Coelastrella sp. MACC-549
CGGCCAAAGGTCAACCAGGTTGACCAATGACACTCACTGTCTCACACCCAGCTAGGACAACACTGTCCAACAATCCACCATCCAGCCATGCAGACTGCAATGACCAGTGGGTATTTGGCCTACCCAATCCCCACACCCCAGCAACCATCCTCCAATTGCAGGCATCAAGTATGTGCACAGACAGATGCAACATGTATGCCAAGCAAGCTGCAGCATGGAAGGCACATGTCATCACAAGCAGCACATTGGTCTGGCACAGGTATATAAGCAACTGAGTGCGACCTGTATATCCGCCAGCAATGACCACACAGAGTCATGCACATACACACTCAGCCTGTGCATCACCGACCTTTTGTCGGCTGACCACTGGCCCTACTATCCACACTCACTGCCAGTACATGCAAGGCATATGAAGCAAGGCAGCAAGTGCAGATGGACTCAACAGCCAGTAATGACTGTGGCAGCGCATGTTGCGGCGCTCAAGGGTGACCTGCCCGGTCACACAACACACACACTAAGACTGCAACTGGTGTCTGGGAGCCATGGAGAGTATTTCTATCCCCCCCTCTCGACCCGGGGCCTTATATGGGAAATCGACCCTGGTAGGCATCCGCCTTTTAGGGGTCCCGTTACATATGGTAGCGGAACAGGGGCCTTTAGCTCAAGTGGTTGAGCGTGTGGCTTACAGCCCGAAGGTCACAGGATCGAACCCCACAGGGTGCGGCGTTGGCCGCGATTTCTCGGCCGTGCAGCAGCCCGGAGGTCTCCTACTGAGGGGGGGAGGACTGTAACACAGAGAGGGCCGCATCCATGCTGCGGCATATGCTTGCTGTAAGTCCGCGTCCGAAAACTAGCAACGCCCGGGGGAGCTACTGCCACTGCCACTTCCGCCAGCTGCCATTTGCTCCCACGTACGCTTCTGCCCTGCTTCCAGAGTTGCCAGTTTGTGGCTGCAAGCGGCCTTCAGCATCCCGCCACAATCGAGGAGCCAAGCCAACTCCTGGCACCCACCCCTTCATGTGGACACCTTGATTTGGTACTGCAGAATGCCCATGAAGAAACCAAATCCCCAAACACTCGGATCCACACGCACCGACGGCCAATCCCCTACTAGGTAAAGAGTTGACATGTCCGCACTCTGGTCGGCCGATGGCAGCTGCTGTTGGCTGGGCTGTTGTTGCTGCAGCTGTCGGCCTTGCACTTGTTGTCGACTTCGTGCCAGCTGTTGACGCCTTGTTGCATGTTGCCGAGCTGCTATTATTGTCCGCCTACGCTGGACCCCTTGCTGCCCAACTGCAGCAGTAGGCCGGAGGGGTATTGGCGCTTAAAAGGACTTATGTCGGTGTGAAATTGTTACAGCAACCGTTGCGTATGCACAGTGCGAAAATTGTGTCAAAAATGAAAAAGTTTAATTCATTAAGGCTGAATCCAAAAAGGCTGAACTTAAATATTATCTTGAGATGGTTATGGTGCAATATTTGTGCGCTTTGCGAGGGGCCTGATGTTGCCTCAGATGCCCGATTTTGCCTAAGGGCCAAAAAAACAAATTGGAAGTTTTTTACTTTTTTGTGCACTTGTTTCACAATCTTATCATTTTGATACATATGATACATTATACACGATACATACATTATACATTCTATCTTGATGACAATGATGATGATGATTCGGGAAAACTATGAAGGTCAGTTCAAGGTGGATCACCGTGCGCACATGTCACAAGTTGAACAGCTTTGCAGCTGTGCATGGGCAAGGCCTTGCGGCCGGAACAGCCCTTTTCATCCCTCATTCCTTGCAGCTGCTGCTTGTTTAAACAAAAACACGACAGAATGTACACAGAACCTGATCTCCTCTTCAACACCAGAAAACCACTGCAGTTTGTTTGCCTGGGACCAAGCCTCGTCTTCTCCTTTGCACAATTCACTAGTGCTATAGTACAGACATAACACACATGAATCACGCCAACCCTAGGAACGCCAAAATGGTCAGGACACAGAGCATGGCAAATTGTCCCCTGTTGTGACTATACCACTACACAACACTGCAACCAAGCAGCAGCACACAGCTCACAAACCATACTTGCACTCAGGGTGGAGTTGCAACCCAACAAAGCAAGCAAGCATTTAGACCTTTACAGCAGCTCCATGCTTTTTGACCACGATGTCCCAAAACACACTTTTGAACCTGACCATTACAACAAAACTACTCGACAAGTACAAGCCATCACTTGTACCGATGGTTGCAACTGCACGCATACTCAACAACTTGACCTTGGCAGGCACATGTTTGACATTCTTGTACAGTCATGGTCACTAATGACGCAATGTGACAAACACCATTACACCGCCCCTTGTCGTCATGTGCATGCAGACTGATGTACACAAGTTTGCAAATACATACATTGTACAAAGGCATCACTCGTGCTGTGCATGTTTATACAGGTGTGCCACTGATGATTTGGTGGGTTGCACCTGAAATGTGCGGCACATCCAGGGTGACACTGGACAATGTCTGTCAATATGCTACACCCACCCTTGTGGGCATTAAGCTTACTGCACCATTGTCTGGCTCTAGGTGGCCGATGTTATCCTCTGGTAAAAGCAGGAAGTACAAGCTCTGCAACATGCTCACCACACATAATAGCTGCCACACCCACATGCACTCAAACACTGCTCTATGGAAACCATCGTCATTGGATCCACCTCGGCCCCAACCAGAATGCCAACCCCCATTGTTGCCCCCATAGCTGCCCCCATCATCCACACCAAACACATCATCCCAGCTGTCACAGCCCCATCCATCTTCACTGTCGTGTCCCTTGCCCCTGCGCCTTCTGCACCTGCTTCTGGCTATGCTCGCCTCAAACCGCAAGGAACCAGCGACCCTGTTGCCTGTTTTGGGCTTGCACCGTGCACTTGCAACCACCAGTAGACTGCAAACAGGGGGAGATGAGCACCTCTGGGGCCCGCCTGGCTTCGTCTCACTGCCTGGTCTTCTATTTTGGGTCTTGTGCCAGCAAACATCTTGCAGTCCTAACGGTAATCCTAATGTCTCAGCTGTGACACTCCAGGCAGCCAGGGACGCTGAAGAACATAGAACCATCCAACCACCAGTTGGCGCTAAGTTTAGATTTCTGACAGGTGAGAGCTACTGCTGCGACAGGGCAGCACCGGCAGCCTGGTGTTTTTTGAAACAAATTTGAGTACTACGTCAGCCAATGAACGTCTTCTGGCAGTCGAAACAAGACCGAAGGTTGAGTAGTTGTGATATCAAGAGCTGAGGGTGTAAAGCGCTTTTTCGTCGCCCTGCAGACTTCAGAAATACTCATAATATGTCGTTGATGTTGAAGTACAGAGCATGGGTCATGCTGTATGACCTTAACGAGCGAACCCTTGCACGAAGCAGTGAGGTAGCCTTGCTTGGTCCAATGCGCACTCTACTCTATCTCGGCATCTGTTAAAGCCACAATTTTCACTTTGTCCACTGCCGTTCAGCCATTGGACACTCGCCCTCATAATAACACCTAACACACCCTTATTTTAGGACGATGCTGCTGCAGCTGCTTGACATGGGGATCACTCCACGTCCAACAAATGAGATTTTTTCCTGCTGCATTCGCACTCACTTGAACGCTCGCGCTGGTCGCTGTCATGCAACTTGTACGTGGCCAACGTTTCAGCAAAGCATTCAGCAACACACAGGCGCCCTGCCGGCTTGCACCCGGCCGCAGAACAGTGTCCGTAAGGATGGCTGATGGACAGGTAAACAGTGATTCGGCGTGGCAAGTGATCCTCGCACTAGCAGTGCCAGATCACTGCTGCTCATATTTCGCATTGCACTTGACTATGCATAGCAATGCAGCAGCAGGACCTAATAGCATGCTGCTACAGTAGATGATCCTTCTACTTTTTGCCGGATACAGGCTGTTCTCGGTATTGGCAGCACCGAGCCTGCTGCTGGTCCTGACCGCATGCACCCCACCTTCATCACCACCTGGTCATGCCCATATGCTCAAAGAACATGGATCGCGCTCAACGCCAAGCAGATTCAGTATACACCTGTGTTTGTGGACCTGTAAGTGCAGCTAAGAGACCGAGAGAGGCACAGCTGTGGTATAAGCAAGCCGTGTGCTGGGTACTGATCAGCAGCTATTACTGCTCTACAGGAAGAACAAGCCGGAGTGGTTTTTTAAGCACAACGAGTACGGGCGCGTACCAACGTTGGTGTGGCAGGAACAAGGCAAAGGTGTCACCAGGTGATTACGAACGGCGGCAGTGGCAGTGGCAGGGGAGACAGCAGCAGCGGCAAGCCAGCTGGCAAGAAATATTATGGATGACCCAATGCATGCAGTGTAGCCTCAAAGAGTAACACTCGCACTTGCACAGCCAACCCAACATTCTGCCGCTCAGGTAGACGGGCGGCATACAACAGTGTGGTTCATGCAAACACAGCCATGCACATGGCATCAATCCACGGGAGCGGATAGCTGCATGAGGCTTGTTGCTCTTGCAGCAGTTGTCAAACTTCTGCCATGCACTGGAGGCACTTGACTGTGGGCATGCCTGTGCCTGATCTTCTGTACCCCTGTCTCCTCTGTTGTGCAGCCTGTATGAGAGCCTTGTGTGCAATGAGTATGTGGCTGACCTGCCCGGCCCAGCACTGCTGCCTCAGGACCCATCAGACAGAGCCAGAGCAAGGCTTATCATTGATCAGGTGATCATCCATGAAGCTTCATCTGTCCACCCAGCAACCCACATGTCAAGCCCCATTCATCAAGTACAGCGGAGCAGTTCAAGTGCTCTCAAATTAATCGCCATGACAATGCATGAGCAATAAGCCCTAGACAATAACCAGCATTCGAGCGTGGCAAGCCCAATATATGTTTAAGGGTGGTGAGCCGTCTCAAGCAGCTTTACGTGCTGTGGCTAGGCAGTTTGGAGCTGTGTACCTGTTGCCCCTGCCTGTCCTGCAGTATGCTGCCAAAGCTGGACCTCCTTTTGGCAGGCTGATGTTTGCATCTGAGCCCGGCAGCGCTGCTGATGACCTTGCTGCTGCTCTGAGGTGGGCTGAGGGCCAGGTCAGCTCTGAGGGACCATTCTTCCTCGGCAAGGAGTTCAGCCTGGTGAGCAGCAGCATGTGCAACTGCGCTGCTTTCTCTTGCGCTCCTGCTGTTATCTGACATGCTGATACACATGATTGCAGTCTGAGTGAGAGGCCTTGCTCTTGCAGCTATGTCTTTCAAGTCACTGTGCCTGTGCAGGTTAGCTCATGTGCCATATATTGGGGATTTGCGTGGCCTGAAAAATTTGCTGCTGCTGCTGTGATGCAGGTTGATGCTGCGCTGATTCCGTTCTTCCTCCGCCTGAGATTGCTGGAGAAGATGGGCCTCTTCACGCTTCCAGCAGGTGGGTGGTGGTGCTGAGTGATGTGACACAGTGTGCTCAGCACACACTTGAGTGACAGGAAGGCAGGCACACACACCGGCAGCAGTGACTTCTGGAGCAGTGTGATCTATCTCGTCTTTGTGAACATGTCTTGTAGCTGTCAAGGCATGGTCAAGCTATCTAGCATGGCTTCTTCAAGTGTCACTTTGATGTGACCTGCTTCCGCAGACCTGCCCAAGCTGATGGCATGGGAATCGTCCTGCCTGGCTCACCCAGCAGTGGCTGCCAGCATGCAGCCCCCTGACAGCAGCAGACCTTACATGGACCAGCTGCTGGAAAACTACCAGCACTACATCACAGAGCGTAAAGCAGCGGTGGCCAAGCAGTAAATGATCCCAGCAGGTTGAGGGTCTTGAGGCCTGAGGGTCTTGAGGCCTGAAGTGGTGGTTCTGAGAGCATTATGCACCATGCATTGAGTCACCTGATGAGCTGATGTATTGTGGCATGGGGTCACGGCGTGTGGAAGTCGTGCACAAACTGAATATTATCGACTGACAACAAGTGTTGCCAGAGCACATGATCATCTTTGCTCGGCCCTGTGAAAGGGCATGTGCCGTGGCTGTACTAGGACCACAGCTTGTCCACCAGTGCGCTGTGCAGGCCGACTGGGGTGTCTAGGCCAGGAGACGTCATCATGTGGTCCTGTCATGCCATGATTCTATGATCTCTGTGAAAGAGATCGAGCCCACGCAACATTGGATGAGCTGGCAAGTGAGCTGACATGCGTCACCATCATCTCTGTCATTATTGCATGAGATGATGATATCACTACCTTAGTGGTATGCCGCGCATGCAGTGCTGATTATTGTCGAGTGCATAATCTGCGCTTGCAGCAGCCTTCAAGTTGATGCTGCCGCATGTGTGGCGGCCACACTGGCAGTGTAAACAATTGCCAGACCCGATCTCTGTGCGGCGCTCATCCTATGAGACCGTCTTACAGCAGCTCGCACTTGCCAGGTGTGGCTGGTGTGGACAACCATGATGATATGAAAACACCTAACAACCATGCAACACGGCCCCAACAATGCGCTCCAGTATGATGGATGGTTGATTGATCAACACCAGTGAGCCTTGAAGACCCCCCAAATTCACGAGGTACCGCCCCTCGCAGGCTTCTCCCAAGGGCTGGCCCTTGAAGAGATACTTTCACTACTGCAGTATGACCACACTGTCTGTTACTAACAAATCTAGCCCCTAGTAGGGGCTGATACCAACAAATCTATGTCACTTGATACTCTTAGAGCCTTCATACCGAGTCCTGGTTTTGTGGAGTCAGTGTAATCACACTGTCTGACAGGTGGCACCAGCTGCATCAACAACTTGATGGGTGGAACTCATGCTGTGCTCAGTACTAGGCTTGAGCGAACTCACACAATATAAATGTGATGTGCATATCTGTCATGAGTCATGACTGATCATTGACAAACTATCCTCTCTGAGCTACACTGTCCCCCAGTAGGATAACGCCAGTTGAATGAGAAAATGATATGGCAAATTTGCAAGACGGTTCTGCACTGATGTCTGCAGGGATATCAAGATGTGCTTGCGACTGCCAAGTAGCCAATATGCACGTTCAAGGTGCATTCAAGGTGCAAGATGGCATCCCAGATCCAGTGGCACTGACTGCCGTCAGGCTGAATTGCCAGCAGCTGCAGCAACAGGTAAACCTGGCAGCCGCCGGTGTTACACTCCCTTTCTGCTTACTTCAATGGTCTGCCCTGCGTCACACTCTCTTGCGGACCACCGCTGCCGCTGCCATCGCAGCACTCGTCACGTGCACCCTTCATGCACACTCCTGTTCTACCAACAACGGAGCTACTGCTGTTCATCTTCTAACCCATATCTGTTGTAGAATTGGCTGAAGTCAACCTTCTTGGTGCGAGCCTTGTCAGCACCCTCAAGGCCTGCCACCTTCACTGCCCAAGCATTGTGTTGGAACAAGTCCTGCACACAGTGACACCAGCAGCATGTAATTGGTGCTGTGCAAAGGATCCAGCTTCAACCAGCGTAACATAACCGTATCCAGCTTCAACCAGCGTAACATGACCGTATGTGTACAACGAGAGCAGTGTCCTCAGAAGCTGCTCGGGTACTGCATGGCACTGGCAGTACTGTTGACAGCACTGGTCTATGGCACCTTCTCATGAGATGCACTAGTACAACCCGTACGGACTAGGTCACAGCCTACGAACCTGCTTTGCATAATACGGCCGGGTTTTCAACGCAGGCGTAGGCATTTGCAGCGTTGCCCCATTTGACAGCATAACCCGCATGAGCTTGATCGCTGGTCTAGTAGCTGAGCTCGACATTGTTGTGTATTGCGTCACTTTTGTAAATTTTCCATACAATATCCGCCAGCGCTTACGGCGGCATCCTAGCCCCTCAAATCTCGTCTAGTATCAGCACTGGTCGCCAAGCAGCTATTCGCGAGCGCAGCAATCACACCAGTCGGTACTGCGTTTGCTGGCCTTAACACTGCTTAAGGCCTCTGTCGCGATGAGAACTCGCCTACCAGTGACTCGCCGACTGCTCTGACAGTTGCCTGCAACACAACAGATTCGTCTTTAAAGACCCCTTTTGCAAACGCGATCAGCCACACCAATGCGTAGCAATGGTCTACAATGCCAGTTGTCGGTTGTTATACCGGCAAGGCACCCCAAATCCAATCGGTGTGCGATTGAGGTTGCCAGCAGTACAACTTCAGTCACAGCACCTGTAACAGCAACTTGGCCTGGTGGTGCTTACATACTACTTACAATGTTCAGCAAGCGTACATTTGCGCCAGAGCACTCAAGCATCTGCATGCCACGCTCGCTTACTCTGCCTGAATATTGCTGCAGCACAGGCTGTGGTGGCACCACTGTAAAAGAAATTGAGCCATGCAGCCACTGTACATGTGGTGATGCGGCATCCCCACTGCAAGGCCTCCACATCTTCTTGTCTGGCAAGATGGTGGGGACTTGTCGGCAAGCATTTTTGCAGCCTCAGACCAGGCACAGCAGACATGTGTCTATTCCCTAACGTCTGTGTCTGCCTCTGCTGCGGCTCCTGCTTTTGGACTGGCTCCGGCTGCGATGCCTGCTGCTGTGCTTGCTGCTTCTCTTGCTGTCTTTGTCCCTGCCGTGGCTGAGGCTCCTGCTGTGGTCTCGTTTGTTGCTGCTGTGTTTCTCCTTCTTCTTGTGTTCCCGCTTGTGCTCAGGTGATCTGCTGGAGCGACTGCGCTTGCGCTCCCTGGACAACAATGGGCAGCATGTGGATGATGGATGTGCTCATGCGCCAATGACATGCCAAAGCACTGGCTACTAAGTACTTGCTGTTGGCACCACAGTGCACGGTGTTGAATTGCCCACCCGGTACCAACAGCAGTGTTGCACTGGTTTTGGATGCTCAACAGCCACTGACTTGCAGAAGCTGCCATGTGTGCTGCATATTAAGATGTTGGGAGCCACCCAGCCAAGCACAGTTCAGAGCCCTGGTGCCTTACAAAGCTGCTGCAGGCGTACACCAGTGCAACAGGATTGCAAAACTACTCCACAAGCAAGGAGACAACAGCAGATGCACTGATTAGTATGCAAAGGACAGATGTTGCTGCTCCTGACACATCCACCGCACCTGCTGCTACCTCGTCTGCTGCTGCGCCGCTCTTCTTCCTCTCTCCCTCTGCTGCTCTTGCCTCCCTCATCTGTTGCCACTGACCTGCTGCTGCGCTTGGCGGCCTCCTTGTCCTGTTCTCGATCCCGCTCCTTGTCCTTGTCTCTTGTTGAGCTCATTACTCGACCACCACTGCCCAGCGGCCCTCGTCCAGGACTGCTGTCCCTGCCGACATCCCTGTCCCTGTCCCTGCCGCCCTCAACGCCCTCAGCCATCCGCAGCCGCCGGTCAATCTCCGCCTCGCGAGCCGCCCGCTCCTCAGGCGTCTCAAAGCGGCCAGGTGGCGGACCATCCCAGGGCCCAGGCCCGCGGCCACCCCCCAGACGGTCAAACACTGAGCGCGGGGGTGGCAGGGGAGGGGGACCTCTGGGGGGAAGGGGGCCACCACGAGGAGGAGCTGGACACTCCCGAGCTATGTGACCCTCCTGCCCACAATTATAACACACCCCAGGCCCCAGTCTGTGCAGTGGTAGTGGCCCTGGCCTGTCAAGGCTTGCCCCGCCGTCCCACCTATCCTCCCCTCCCCTGGCTGGGCCAGGTCGGCCAGCAGTGCACTCGCGTGCATAGTGCCCCTCGCCACCACACTTGAAGCAGGTGGGTGGCTGCAGGCCCTCGCGCTCAGGCGGGGGACTGGCTGGGGGGTTGGGGCACTCCCTTGCCAGGTGACCCTCCTGACCACACTTGAAGCAAGCACCTGAGCGTGGCCCACCCCGAGCTGAGTGCGCTGGGTCATCACTGTCTGGCTTTGTCCCCGTTGCTGTTGCTGTTGCTGCTGCTGCTGTACCCGCTGATGGTGGCCTGTCTCCTGCTGGTCTGGGTGGTGGCGGTGGTTGAGGTGGGCCAAAGTGTGGCGGAGGTGGTCCCGGGCCCCAGGGCCTGTCAGGCCCACCTGGACCCAGCCTGGGCGGGTTGGGACACTCCCGGGCAATGTGTCCCTCCTGACCACACTTGAAACAGCGCTGGTCTAACCCTGGTGGTGGCCGTTTGGGTGCTGTGCAGTCCTTGGCCCTGTGGCCCATCTCACCACAATTGTGACAGGTGATGTTGAAGTGCCGGGGGTGGGGACAGTTGCGCGCTATGTGGTCAGTGGCACCACAGTTGAAGCAGGCGTTAGGCGGCATTCCCCCGCCGGGCATTGGCCCCCCACCCCAGCCATCAGCCCCACCTGGTTCACCCATCACTGGGCCCCCCTGCCCCCCACCATTCCCCCAGCCGCCATCATAGCCGCCATCACCATCATAACCCTCAGCACCCATGAACCCACCCTGACCATCATACCCATCATCAAAGACTGGAGGCTGCTGCTGCTGCTGCGGCTGCTGTTGCTCATTTATAACCTCTGCATCCCAACTAGGCCTCTGCTGCAGCTGCTGCTGCCGCTGAGGCATCACATCCTCTCCTTCAAGTTCCCAATTGCCTGCACCTGTGTCTCCTGCTGCTACGCCATTCTGGCCGTGTTGTGCCACACCTGGTTCAGCCAGCATGCTGCCGCCCCTTGCCATGACCGCCCTGCTGGGCCCCTGCCTGTTGATGTGTGGCATGGCCCCGCCCCTCATCATGTCAACAGGAGGCATGCTCATACCACCACCAAAGCTGCCCATGCCCATCAGCGCAGCTGTGGGAGGTTCCCGCCCCATCAGCATGCCCACTGGCTGCTGCTGTTGCTGGCCCATGCCTGACAGGTCATCAAAGTCATCAAGGTCTTCCAGGTGCTGCTGCTGGTCCAGTGACCCCACAAACTGCTCCGCATGACCCTGACGCTTGCCCACACCTGAAACATCATTACACAAGGAAACAATGAACTGAGCTGGCAGGATCAAGCCCGCAGCGCCTGTAAGACAACCTGCAAGTGCTCAACCTGACAGTGTAAGAAGGGAGCAGCCCCCATAAAGACGGTCTTTAGGTCGTGAATGTGCTGGCATGCTGCACTGTAGTGAAACTCTTACCCTCAATCAACTGCTGCTGTGCACACCCACCTGCCATACCCAGCTGGCCGAAGCCATCACCGTCCTCAAAGTTGAAGTCATCATCATCAGGTGCCCAACCAGGCTGTTGTATACCAGCTGATGCCTGGTGCTGCAGCTGCTCATTGTAGTACTCGGCCATCATCTCACTGCACAGCAGGACCAGTGAGGCACAGATGTTGGCAGTCAGACACTACTCCAGCAGGCACCCTAAAATCAACCAAGATCATGCTGGAGGTGCAGCAAGCGAGACCCAGCATGACGGCACATCAGGCATACCTCAGTCTCAGAAGACGCATCAGCTCACACCCGTCACAGCCCCAGGTCAGCAGGCTGCAGCCCTCACCTCTCATCCATGACTTGCTGCTGCTCCTGCTGCTGCTGCTCTGCCACAGGAGCTCGTGCTGCTAGTTTGACCTGCACACCCCGGCCTGATTGCCCGGCCGCCTGCTGAGCATCACTGGCTGCTGCCAAACCAGCAGCAGCAGCAGCGGGCACCTGGCCACCCTCACCCTGAGTCACGACACTCAGCCCCTCAAGTCCAGCACCAGCACTGCTGTGACGTCGCAGGTACTGCTGCTGCTGAGTATATGGCTGCTGTCTCTCAGCCTGCATCCCCAAGGTTGCTGACTGCAGGTGACTGACTGCCCCTGGGCCTGCGACCCTTGGCGGCCCTGGTGGTGCTGCCCTAGGGCTGTCAGGACCCACAGTGTGAGGGGGCAGATCAGGTATACCACTCACAGCAATGTCCCCAGCAATGGGTCCGTCATACTCGCCCCCTACACTGCCCTTGTCCCTCCTGCTGCTGCCCACCTCGGGCTGGTGGCCCTCCTCTGCAGTGACCAGTGTGAGCACCACACTCACATCTGCCACCCGCTTGTACTCACGGCCCCGGGCACGAGGCAGAAACTGTTGGGGGCTGTTGCTGTTGTTGCTGGGGGCGTCCTTGTTGGGATGCTGCGTGTCACAGGCAGGCAGTGGAACAAGTGGTGATGAGGCAGCACACCTAGGCAGGTGCGGCAACAGCAGGAGATGAAAATCTCAAGCTGGGCCTGGTTTTGTTGGACATGCTGCAAAAGCTGTGTAGTGACCCCTCTGTACGTCCAGAGGCATGATCAAAACTGGTGCTGCACTGCTGACAGGTGATGATGATGTCCACCCTGACCCCCTCTATCCCGGTACCTGCTGCCGCCATGTTCGGACTGCTGCTGCCACCTCGCGGGGCAGGCCTTCAGTGTCATCTCCAGTGCGGTCACTGCTCAGGATCTCAATCTTGTTGTTGATGGTGTAAGCAGCACGATACTTGGCAACTTGGCGCTGCAGGCCAGCAACACAAGTTGGTTGACAGCAGCAGAGATGTGTCGGGGTAGGTGGGGTGTGCAGCTGCAGTACTGATCCCACAGTACTGGCAATGTGTGTGCAGGAGGGAAACAACTGCTCCTGAGGTGTTGTAGCCATGACACTGGTCAGTCGCTGCGAGTGCTGTCACCCGTTGCTTCCTGTCGCTCACCATGTACTGCCTCCAGCTCTTCTCTGTCAGCCCGTAATTGAAAAAGTCACTGATGTCAGCGCCAGCAGCACGCCATGGGGCAGTGGTCACTCTGCACACCAGGCAGGAGGATTGCAGCAGGCGTGTCAATCAAGCAAGGCACACCTTGCCTCAGTCGGCTTGTGGGATCAGCAGCAGCAGAGCTGTTTGAGACGATGAATGTAGCCAGACAACACAGAACTCACCTGTCCAGGTCAAGGTTGAAGATTTCTCCATGCCCGAGGTTGAGGAACTCCTTGTACTCCTCCTTGTCAACGTTGTGCTGACGTGGCAGCTTTATTGGCTGTTGAGGGCCAGCAGCACTGGGGAATGCGGCATCAACATCACGCCATGCAGCAGCAATCTGCAAAGAAGATCAACAGCCAGGGTGACTGTTGTGCAGGTACTGTTCCATACACACACTTAGATGCCACTTGCAGATGCCACAGGTAAATCCACTGCCACACACACTACCACCAACATGCATCCACTCTGTTGCACAAACTGTGATCTGTTCGTCCTCCTGTCATGCACCATGTGCTGCTGACCTGGAAGCCTGCCTGTCCCATGGGTATGAAGTTGAGCTCTGGTGGTGCTCCTGGTGGTGGGCGGGGACCAGGAACACCACTACCAGCAGCAGCAGCAGCATCGCTTGGAGGACCCGGGTATGGGGCTGGATACGCACACGTGGCGGCGGCAGCAGCAACAGAAGCTCACTCCAAGCAGAGCAGCAGCAGCAGCAGCTGAGACATCGCAGTCAGGCACACCAATTGAGGAGAAATCCATCAAGTAGGGCATTGCACCATTATTGTGGTGCAATGCCCTACTGCATGAGCTGCAGGAGCGGCCAGACAAGCTGCTGAAAGCTGCAGTTGCAAAGCACATCAAGCTTTCTGGATCAGTCTGATGCACAATCAGCCGCTCATGACCTCAGCAGGACCTGCACAGGACCTGCACCAAACTCCCAGTTTCACCTGCTGGTGGTCTTGGTCCCGGCACTGCTGGTGGTCCTGGCAGCTGATGGCCCACACCTCCCGGCAGAGGCAGGCTGTACTGCTGGCCAGCAGCAGCAGGGCCCAAGAGACCGCCCACAAACCCTGTTAGTACAGACCCCTGTCGCTGAGCCCCAGCCTCTGGCCCCTGACCAGGAGGCACCACATGGGGGTGAACTGGCTGGCCAGGCTGCAGTGCTGCCAGGCTGGCACTGCCCAGTGGCCCTTGAGCTTCCAGGCCAGGCCTCACATAATGCAGGTGAGTGCTGCTGAGCCGCCCTGAAGCTGTCACACCGGAACCTCCTGCGGCAGCACCAGCGCCTGCAGCCCCTGCTGCTGCTGATGGTGCTGGAGGTTTTGGGTACCCCGCTGCTGCTGGAGCTGGTGGTGCTGGTGCTGGTATTGGTGCATTGTCATCATCTACCAAGATCTCAAAGTCCTGTAGGTGCCACCAACAGAAGAGATGAGTGTGCAAAATAGTCTGGCCATACAGGAGCACAGTGTGTTTGAAAACGCTGGTGCTCCTCTGGCTGCATCAGCTGGGTATGCACGAGACTGACAGCATTACTACTTCAAGTTCCAGCCCTATCAATGACCACCGCTGCTGTTGACCATTGCAGCTGCGGCTGCTTCATATACCTTGTGTGGAATATAACCATAACCATTCAGCTGATGCAGGCACAAACCGCACCTCGTCGTCATCATCTGCTGCAGCTGCTGGCTTGGGGGGCGCTGCTGAGATTGCTGCCTGAGGAGGCGTGTGCTGCTGGTGCTGCAGTGTCTGGCCTGCACTGCTGTTGTGTTGCATGGCAGCTGATGCTGCAAACGGGGTAGCAGAAGCGCCTGCAGTACATTAGACAAGATCCCAGCATTTGCCTGCATTGGAGGTCAGAAAGCAGAGGAGCAATGCCAGCGGAAGGATGCAAACCTCCCTCGTGCCACATGACACAAGCACTTGCACCAGCTGCTTGGACGAATTATGAGAGTGGCACGTCTTCACAATGTGCGTGTGCTGGTTCTGCCCTCACACAGGCACATGTACTGGGATACTTTCCACACCTCCAATGTGTTCAGCACCTCTGAGAAGGCCTACCTGCCGCTGCATAAGGCGCTGGTACCTGACTTGTTGGATAGACGGCTGGAGCATCGTCAATATATGACTGCAAGCATCGATCAGGCAACAGGATGAACAGGTGCAGGTTTTTGAGCGTGCATCCAAGCAAGCAGGCCATTCTATCAGACAGAAGTGATGCTAGTGCGGCAGACTCACTGCTCATCCAAGTTGATAGAAACCGACCTGCCCATAGAGGTCCTCAAAGTCATCACGGCCAACTGCTGGTTGAGGCGGGTAGTGGGCAGCTGTAGTCCCTGCATGAGCAGATACTGCTGTCTTTGCGAAGTTCTGCTTGAGATCCTGACTGAGCAGTTTGCAAGATGCAACCAACGTCAAGCGTAAGTCGCGTCTGGGCGCCGTACCATTGACTACTGCTGCAGAGGGCCGCTGCACTGGCTCATCAACAGCAGTGGTGCCATACAGCTCCGCAAACTCATCATCATCCATACTGACCAATCTTGCTATGGTATCATTGAAAAAGTGCTTTTAACAGCCAGCATGGTTTGCGAGTAAGCCACAAGCCACTCTGCCCTTGAAAGCAGACGAGGTGCGTGCTACAGCGGCGACAGTGTGGAGGCGAGGTTGCAACAACACAACATGTAGAATGTTGCCGATCAAGATCAGACATCAGGTAGCGCTGAGGAGTTAGCCTTTCCCTTTCTCAAGGTCACACTGCTTGTAACAAAGTTGGCACTGTTCCCTCTTAGGACTGAGCTCTTTATTCGTCCAAGTATTTCAGCACTACTGCACAAGATCGCCACTGCTGCGGGCTCATATTAGTGATTGGCAGCGCAGGAAGCGTCATCAGCAGGCACTACACTCATGGGGAAAGATGGTGGGCAATGGTGTTGCTGCTGCCATGTGCTTACACTGGCTACTATGTTACTTTGTCAGTGTTAGGATGGCTGCAGGGCCCAGGCAGGTACCACCCACTACAACTGCCTCACACAGGGCCTATGTGAAGTCCTTAACGTACACAAGTGCTCCCAAACTTAGTGACGGGTTATTAATGCAATGCAGGCAGTTCATGGTTAGCGGTTAACCCTAGCAAACGGTGGGCCGAGCTATTTTTCCTTGCATACAGCCCGTTTTGGATTGCCTGGGCACTCTGTGTCTTGGTGCCTTTTCAACTGTATGAGGTACGTCCTGCCACCACCAATCAGCTATTGGCTGCATTCCTGCAGCAGCAAGACCACAGTCTCATATGTAAACGGCTCCATTGGTGGCAGACGCGCTAGCTGTGCAATCCAGCAGCTGCAGCTGGGCGATTTCCACAGATCTGCCATGTTTGCAGTGCTGGAAGTGATCCGCAACATCGTCAACATGTCATCTACTGCCACCGTCACCTACTGGGACTCCTGCCAATGAGATATAAGCCTTTTGACGTGTCGCCCATTGAGATAACTGCCATTGTGACGCAGTTGTGTGATGAGTGGGGCTACCTCCTGATTGGGCTAGCCGCTGCTGTGCCCTGCTGGCTGTTACCGCTGGTGCTGCCCAACAAGGCTGATGAGGGCAAACCCTGGCACCAGGCATACTGGTTCAAGGTGAGACGTGAGGGGAAGAGCTGGAAAAGGCTGAGCAGCATGCATCAAGCCACCTGAGCTGGAAGGTCAAGGTGACTGATTGTCGCAGCTCAGCACCTGGCAGGTGATTGCTGGGCTGGGCCTCCATCACCTGCCGCATGGTTCGTGCTCGTTCAACCTGAGTGCAACTGACCTGATAACGTTGCTGCAACCGCAATATCGTCCCTGCTCATGCCCACTGCTCTCAATGGTTGACAGGCTAATGTATGGATTGCCGTCTTTGGATTCATTGGCAACTACTTCTGGACCCATTACTTCTTCAACCTCCTGGGAGCGGCTTACACACTGCCATCACACAAACTCAATGGGGTAAGCAGCAGCAGCTGTTAGGAGGTCAGCAGCACTGGCACCAGGTTGTCATTAAGTTATGTAGTAAGTAGACCCAGACCTCGCTTCTTCATGTCATGTTTGTCATGGCTTGTGCCAGTAATGGCTTGCACTATTGAAGGAAAGCAGTTAGACAACTTCAGATCATCTTATTCAGGCACTTGGTAAGGCAGCACATCATCCATTGAGAGCAGCTGCAAGCTGTGCCCTTATATCTTAGTGTCAGCCCTCACGCGCTTGGGCTGTCAATGGTGCATTACACGATCGGCTGTTGTTTGTGCTTGATACCTGTCTGTTGTTGCTGCTATTTCAGATCCCGCTGGTGATGTATCTGATGACACATGCGTACTTCTGCTTCTACCATGTCTTGTCAAACCTTCTGCTGCGGCGGGTGAGCACTAGCTGGTGTGCTGCACAGTGGCCAAGTGCTGCACTCGCTCCAAACCAGGCTGCCAGCTGTGATCACACAGGCCACTAGATCAAGACAGAAGCTGCAGTCATGGAGCCGGATGCAGCTGCAGATGTCATTGTAACTTGCGCTGACCACCAGGATAAGTCTCATGCTCCTGCTGTTGCCACCGTCTTGTCTGCTGTCGGTCCAGGTGGAGAACCACCTGAGCCATGCACCCCTGAGGACTCGCAAGCTTGCCAGAGCACTGGCCGTGTTTCTGCTGTCATACTTCACAGCCTACATGGAGACACTCACCATCTCGCACGTGAGACCACCAGAAACAAGTAGCAGTGCCAGCAGCAGTGCACTTATTAGCGCAGCAGAGCACCAAGCACTTGAAGACTTGTACAAATGTTGAATCAGGCAGTGCGCTGTGGCGTGATTCAGGCACTGTGCTGCTAGCGCACATCAAATATATTTTACTGTGGCCAGCCCAACTCTATTTGCAGTTGCTGGTGTGGCATGGCAGACCTGGGTTGCCGCAATCCCCTGTACCACCTTTACCACCTTCTGTGCTGGTGCTTCACTGGACGGTTGCTTTGCAGTTCCCTTACTACACCTTTGTCAACCGTCAAAAGATGTACAGCATTGGCAGCCTGTTTTATGCAATCTACTTCTTTGTTTCATTCCCCATGTTCATGCGCATTGATGAGGAGGCAAAAGGCCGGAGATGGAGCCTGGGGGAGGTGAGCAGCAGACACACCAGGTGGCGCAGCAAAGAGGAGGCATATACAAAATTGCGGCTGCGAGACTTGCAGGTGGCGTCAAGAGTCTTCTGATGGCCACTGCAAACCGCTCTACTGCTAGCCAAGCCTACACCAGCCTCTGCTTCTGCAACCCTGCCAGAATTGCCAACCATCTTTTTGTATGGACGTGACAGCAGGCAACATGTTCAGCATAGCTGCTTGCTGGCCCACTAGCACGCTTAGATATGCTATGAAACTCTGTCGCTGTGTGCATTGTTCAGGTTGCCCTGGATGCTTTGGCCGCTGGCATGTTGGTGACACTGCTGCTTGATGTGTGGCGCATTACTGTGGGAGGAATAGTGGATTCACCTGCAGTTGCAGCAGGCATGCAGTGGGCAACGTAAATGTAGTCTTGGCCTGCCATTCGCTTTAACATGGGTGGCCGCTCTACTGTTAGCCAGTGGGTCACGCTAGCTTCAACCTTTTTGTTGAACACAGTGTTGCCCAGACGGGAGACAACGGACAGTTGATAATGGTACAGTATTGCCAGTGCTGCTAGAAAGCCGATGGCACCACGGGTGTTGCATACACGTGACAAGAGCCATCAGGCACTTGTTGCCGCATAAGACAAAGCGGGAGACTGCAGTTGAGATCGGCAATTTGCAGCCTCTTCACTAGTGGCAAACTTCATCCACAGAGTACAGGAGACCAGCTGTGAATTTTCGCTTGAGTGCTGCAAGAGTGAGTATGGATCAATTGGTCTACGACACTTTGAAGGGGCACCCTGTTCCGGAAGCCCCCCACCTCGCTGTGATCGAACCTGCAGCAGGTCTGAGAACAGCTCAATGCGCTTGCCTTGCAAGCAGCACATACACTCTGCAATCTGCAGCAACAGATCAGAGATACATGAGCCTGCAGACTGTGGTGCATTCTGCCGTCCACGCTCAAGATGTCAGCTGCAGTGCGCGGCAAAGGAAGAGTTGTTCCCAGACAGGCACCACCCACAGCAGCAGCTAACACAGGAAGCTCAGTGCAAAGTGGTGCTGCGACTCGCAGGGACAGGTGCGCCTTGAGATGCTACAGCTCTGTGAGCAAGGTATTGGCGACCATGAGACCCGAGCAGCTCATATGATCACAGCTCGAAGTCAGCGGCCTCTAAGATGAGACGGCCACGTTGTTGACAACCTAGAGGTCACTAAACACGACTACTTACATGGTTGTCTATGTGACCGCATGCATTGTCTGCAGTACAATCGCTTGTGGGGCCAACTCCAGTGCCAGCACAGCCCACAATCAGGGAACACGGCCAAGATTATCACTCCCTCCAACAGGCTCCAGCACAACTGGGGATGACCTTAAACCCTCAGCCCTCCCTCTTGACCACAGCATTGTCAGTCTGGCTGGTGCTGCACCTGCTTGCCAGCGTCAGTGGCGCTGTGCCACCTACCTGGCCAGGGGATCACCTGTTGAACTGCTCGCTCACCAGATCGGCACCTTCAGCAGCAGGCAAATGCTGAGCCAGCACCAGCCAGTACTGATCAGGCGCAACCATCTGGCGTCATGCAGGATACAAGAATCGGCCTTTGATGTACAGCAAAAGGCTGTCTGTACCTCACAGGCAGCAGATCCAACACCAGCGTCAGAGAAAGGAGTTCATTGGAGTGCTGCTGAAGGGCAGCAAAACCACCAGACTGAACCCCATGACAAGCAGCAGCTGTTGGTATTGTGCAGCCCAGCTGACACCAATCGTTTCATAGCTGCTGACCTTAACAAGAACATGCCTGGTGGTTACTACCACATCCGCAAGCCCGAGACCACCCAGCTTCGCATGACTTTTGGGGACTGGTGTGACAGCTGGAGGAGCTGGAACACCAGCAGACTGCTCCTGCAGGTGAGGGATCCAGCCAACATGGTGGACAACAGACTCCTGACAGGCCTGCGGGGTGTGTAGTAGCACATTCACAACCCTTCGGCAGACGCAAGCTTTGCAGCAGTGCAATGGTTCTGCACGCACTTGGCTCAGCCCATGCACATGGTGGACACGCCAGCAAAGAAACATGATGCTGGTGATGGTAGTACTGCAAAGGTGGCTGCAGGTTAAGATCAGTTAGAGATCTGCACAGTACGTGACCTGGTCTAAGCTGAAGCTGTTGATTATGGCCTTTTCCTTACAGACTCTGCTGTGCACTTGGGAGTTGAAGTCCAATTCATCAGGAGCACGAATCTGGCCAAACACAGCAATCTGGCCACATGTAGACAGACTGCTGCATATGGCACCCACAACAACATCCCACTTGACAAGCAGATCAACAGCTGCAAAAGGTGGGGGCAGCAGTCCCATAGATTGGACTCAGCTGCAACAGCTGCTGTCAGATGGTCAGTACAGCACGACAGGCCAGCTGCACCTACTGGCTGGTGGCAGAGACGCTCTCCTGCCAGCCAAGTATGAGACCTTTGACAGGCTGATTTGCCAGGTGGCGGGCAGACAGCAGCTGCTGCTGCTGGCACCTGGCCTGGCCTTTGAGGGCCTGTACCCTTACCCTGTGGCTCACCCGTATGATGGCTATAGCTGCGTGGACTGGGAAGAGCCAGAGCTTGAACACTGGCCAGCAGCAGCTCAGGTAAGGGGAACACGACAGGACAGGCGCTTACTGGGGCACTCGTTCATGTTCAATAATGATAGCAGGAACTATTTGTTGATTGGGCAGTAGCAGACACTCATGTAGAGGTGTTCGACTCAGCCCTTCTAACACAGTCTGCAGCGAGCATGTTCTGTTTGGTAAACTCACGTGCAATGTACATGTGGGTGCTGCAGGTCAGTGGTCTCGTGTGTGAACTGAGCCCTGGAGACACACTGCTGGTCCCAGCATACTGGTTTGTGCACAGCCAGCTGCAGCAACCGGCATGTGTAGCCCTGGTGCTTCATCTGCAGCCACTTCCCAGCAAGTTGTTGGATTGCAATGGGCTGCTGCTGCAGCTGTCGCGCATGATTGAGTGCTGGGTGGGGACAGAGATGGGAACAGCCAACATCAGACAGTGGCTCATGGTGAGGGTCATGAGGAGAGCAACAGGTACTGTTGATTTCACCTTGCTGCTTCAGCAAAGAGACCTACATGCATAAGCCATGACAGATCAGTTGCAGCTGTCATGCACTGCTGTGAAGGTTTTCTGATGCTTAGCACCAGACCTCATCTGCAAGTTCACCACGTTTCCAAGTTGCTTGAACAGGCTGTATCTTCACGTCGAGAGTGGCAGCAGATGGCAAAGCAGATCACTACTGTCAAGGGATACAAGCAGATTAGGCTCTGTCACATGGTGCTGAAACACCTGCAGCAGCTGCTGGCGCTCGCACCCCTCAAGACAACACCCACTCATAGGAGGAATCAGCTCACAGCATCAACAGGTCCAGTCGTGGTACACAGCCAACGTGGCACTCAGGAGACACAACATACCAGTCAAACAGCCACACAACAGTCATGCAGCAGTGCAGTTGAGGCTGAGGCACGCAGGTTCCTGTCACGGATGTGTGAAGAGCGCCTGATGCCAACCTACTGGCTCAATGAGGTGAGAATTGCAGTGGTGGATGTTGTATATGGCTGTGCCAGCAAGGAGGTTGTCCAGTTAGTGCTTATACGTGCCATGTTGTATGCCATGCCAGATGAACAAGGAGCCTCCTTGCCCATGGTGGGCACCCTGAACAGGTGGTCGATGTTCTGCTGTTCAACCTCTGCGGCGCAATGCAGGCTGGCAATCTTGAGCTCTCCTTCTGCAACATTGCATATGTCTCAGCTGCTGCTGGCCGCACATTCCTTCTTTAATAGCATTATCTGCGGCCCACTACCACTTCCAGGATCATTGGTTCTTGTGCACAGCATCAAGGTCATGATGCTGATCAGCGACCGCAGTGAGCAAACATGTACAGCAGCCCAGTGTGCCAGCTGTTCTGAAACGGGGACTGGTAGATGGGGGGTACATAAAGATTACCCCATTGCGTCGTCTATGATCAGCCACTTCATGCATGGCAACACTTGACTATGGACAGTGACACAATGCAGATGCAATTGACTCGCTGGCGGCACCTCCGAGGAGCCCTGCCCAGCCTTGTGTTCGCATTTGGAGCCCACTTTCATTTCACATGTCACTGGAGCTGAGGGTGCATGCTGCTGAGCGATCGCGAGGTGTCAACTCTCTTGCTTGCTGTAACTACAGGGCATCGTTGACCCGCTGTACCTCAAATATCAGCCTCAACATCACCTCATCAGAGAGGATGCCCAAGCTGCAAAATACCCCACGCTCTTCAGGCACAAGTTGATTGAGCACAGACCGGATTGGATGCAACATGCAGAAGAGCTGCAGCTAACAAGCAGGCAACTCGCAAGGAGGCTAGCCAATTGTGACACGTGAGGTATTGCATTTGGTTTGACACTGAATTGGACTGCAGTTGGGATTGCTGTGGTGTTATAGCAGCTATCACACATATACGGCGTGGTTGGCAAGCTGCAGCTCATGCCATGGCAACTGAGCTGCAGCTTGCACGATTACAGACTGGTGTTAGCAAGTTCTACTTTTTGCCAATTGGAAAGTGCTGCCTGGGCCTCATATGATGTGGCGGCAGAACCATTGGGGTAAAGTACTGTGGCTGCAACAGGTGTTTCCCTTGCCACAGCCTAGCTTTGTCATGCACAGCAACTATACATAGAAGTGTGTGTGGTTGCCAGATCAGCATGGCATGGACTTGCCATGTTCAGCCCTGTTGCCGCCACTACAATGTTCTGGTGATTGCTCGGATGTCAGATCGAATTGAAAAATTGAGTCATGACTGCAAATTGAAAATGGCCACTTTTCAACCATGTCAAACCGACCTGGAAGGGGATTGGGCAGTTCAGTTGGCAGCAATGGTGCCATTCACAAACCGCAAAGACAACCATTACCCCTGAAACATCCTGGGAGTACTGGGTTTAGGGAGGGTGCTCCGCGGCATCCACTCCCCATCACTGCACTGTCTACCCGCTCGTTGCTGCGTAACCATGTTGCCAACATACTGAGCATTTCCCTGCCCTGCTTTCTGGCTACCAGCATGCACTCTCATTGGGGACACTGATGCTCTGTCGACAGCTGCTGCTGCTGTCGCTGCAAGACGTTCTGCGCCTGCAGGCCCGGTTCTGCCTCTGCATTCCTTGCTGCCAGGCTGTGCTGCTGCCTTAGGCGTCCCAGCTGGCGCCTCAGCCTGTGGCAGATAGTAGTGCTCCCGCCTGCTGTAACATCCTGGCATGTTAGGTGTACATGAGGCACGACAAGCATGCCACTCCATGCCATACATCAGAGGTCCAGGAACAGGCACAAAACCAGGATGGAAGCAGCAACGCCCTGGACTGCTTGCATCATTGCTTCCACAGCGCAAGCAGGCTTTGCAGCTGCTGCCGCTGCTAGCAGTTGAGCTCTGCTCAAGAGAGCTGCCCACTGGCTTCTGATTCCGCTGCTGTTGCTGATGCCTAGTCGCAGGTGGGCTTTTGCTGTGGTGTCGGCTGCGCACTGCTGACTGATGTAGTTTGTCAACAGCAGCTGCCGGGCGTTTGATGTGCTCTGCAACTGCAGTTTGCTGCATTACCTTCCCAGTAGTAGAAACAGCTGCCGGTCTAGCACGATCTGGTGACTGGGGTTGCCTGCTGCTGCAAACAGATAAGCCATCTTTGGCCCGCAAGTTCAAGCCCAGCACTTGGTCCAATTCAGCAAGTTGACCATTGTAGTCCATGGAATGCAGCAGCGCAGCAGTTGAATGCACTGCAGCTGCAGGTTTCTGCTGCTGTGTACGCTGAGCATGAGCTGCATGCACTGCTTTTGCCTCTCGTCCAGTCCCCAGCACTGCTGTGATCAGGGACGACATTGCTGATGGTGCTAGCGGCGGCGACTGACACGCTTTCTGACTCATACTGTTGGCGTCCGGCGTGGGGTTGTCTGCTGCTGCCGCTGCTGGTGCCGGGTCCCTGGGTCCCAAGGAAGGCTGCCAGCAAGATCTGAGTGTGTTATCACCACCACCACTTGAGGGCGGGCCTGAGCCTACAGCTCCAACAGCATTACCTCTGTCGCTGCCACAAGAGGTGGCTGGCTCACCAACATGAGGCAGGGCATGTTCTTGTTGGTGATGGCATGTGCCTGAGTCTCTGGGCTGCAGCCTCTGCCACTGCTGCAAGAGACAATTCCTAGATCCTTGCTGCTGCTGTCCTGGCATCTCTGTACTCGTGCTGTTCTCTGATACTTCTGTATGCAACTGCTTGAGCTGGGTCAATTCCTGCAGCAGTGACATATGCTGCTGCTGCTGCTGCATTGCTGACTGGTAAGCCTCTTCCTGGCCCTTCATGTGAGCTGCAGCTACATCCTTCACCATGGCAGCCACAGCAGCTGTATCTGGCACAGCAGCAGCCTGCAACAAGGACAAGCAAAGAGCTCAGCAGAGGTTGAAGAATGATATATCATCACTTGTGAGCTGCATGACCAGCCAGTGAGGAGAGCAGGGTCCGACATTTCATGGCAGCTGTGCACATGTGTCCTGCATGGTAAGTGGGCACAACGAGCAAAAGTCGCCCACCTGGTCTCTGAGCTGCTGCCTCAATGAGTCCAGCTCCTCCTTGGCCTGCTGCACGAGTTTCTCATGCTCCTGCTTGACTGCCAGCAGCTGCTGCTCATTTTGAACCCGGGCCAATGCAAGAGCACCAGATGCTGCTGCAGACAGCTCCTGCTGCAGCTGCAGGAGCAAATGAATCACATGGGTATGGCTGTTGTACAATAAGGCGGTATCTCACACATGTTTTCTGCACGCACAGCATCTGGGCACCTGGTGTACCACCAAAGACCCATTGGGACAAGACTCACCTCATTCAACAGAGTGGTTAAGGAGAGTAATTACTGCCACTGTCAGAAAGCGTGACTCTAAGGCTCATGCTGCATGTCTCACCTTCTGCACCTGCTGCTGGAGCTGCATGTTGTCCTGCTGCAGCTTGCTGACACGTTGCTGAGCCTGTGCCTCATCAGCTGAAGCAGCAGCCAGGCGCGTGCAGGCCTCCTGGTGCTGCTGGCTGAGTCTTGTCATGGCCTCTGTATGGCTCTGGGCCTGGGACTGCATGGCCTGAAAGCAACAGCCGGATGAACAAGAAACATGCCTGGCAGCAGCCCAGATACAGAGACTCCTTACAGTGCCTGTTGCCTGCTGTGGATTGATGGCATACCCTGTTCACTGCCCCTGCCTGGACAGCACAACAAGGGCACATCAGGCGGGGGTGCACAAAAATATTCTCTATGTTGACCTGTAGCTGCCACTGACAACTCTTTGCTCCTCCTGCCTACCTGTTGATGCTGCATCTCCGTCCGCCTGAGTTCCTGCTGATACCTGGTTTGCAACTGCTTCAGCATCTGCTGGTATGCCTGCCGCAATCGTGACTCATGAGAGCCAGCAAAGCACCAGGTATCAGCAGCACCGAGGCTACACGGGCCTGAGTTGATTGCTGTGGGCCTGCTGCTGGTGAAGACTGATTGCCTGAGTTCCTGAACAGGGTCTTCTGTGAACATTGCTGCTCGATCACTTGTGTTCTGTGTTTGTTGGTGCAGCAGTAAGTCAGGGTCAGACTGCTGTTTTTGCTGATGGCTGCAGTGTGTAATATGCCCTGGGTCCAGAGGAAGGGGCACTGCTTGTCCTCCTACAGCTGATGCAATGGTGTGCATACCCTGCAACTGCTGCCGGAGCTGCTGACATTCCAGAAGAAAGCTGCGAGCATCACATGATGCCACCGAGCTGCCGGCATCAGCGGCTGCAGACACCGCTGGGCACAGCTGCTGCTGATTGAACATGTGACCTGGGAGTTGCGGTTGCTGTTTCTCTCGCAGCTGCGTGGCGACATTGTCAGCCAACTGCCGCAAGCTGTAAATTTCTTGCTGCATGCTGCGTTGCTGCTGCTCTGCCAGCAGTCTTGCTGCTCGTTCATTATGCACTTGCTGACTTGCTTTCTGGTTACTGCTGCGCGCCTCCTGCAGGTCCAACAGCGACTGATCCTTCTCAGCACGCAACTGCTCAACCGCCTCCACTTGAGGCACCTGCGCACAAAAAAACACGAGTGCCAGCAGCTTAGCAAACAGCTTGCTGCTTCTACACATTTCATTGTTGCGGTTATGGGAAGCATGCCACCGAGCAGTTTGGCTGAAGTCTGAGTGGCATGTATGACAGTTGGGTGAGAAGCACACCAGACAACAGTACAAGAATCAGTAGTAGGATTATCTTTGCCTGTCACATAGTTTCCAACAGGAGCTTACGAGGCATGGCTGTAGAGAGCAGGCCATTGTGCCTGACAACAGATTTGCTGGAACCACCTGCTGCTTGTGCTGCTCCTGCTGTTGCAGCAGCAGTTGGTACCGGTGAGTAACATCCTTCCACTCGGCCTCACTCGGCTGTGTAGCAGCCCCTTGCAGTACATGGCTGTAGTAGGCTGCTGCCTGTTCAAGAGCCTTGATGTGGTCATGCACAGCTGCCCTGTGGGGCTCTACTGCTGCATGCGCTCCTGATAGCCATGCATCCAATGCTGCAATGAGACGACCCTGCTGGATTACTTTACGCTCTGTGAGGGATACCTTGATGGCATCAAGCTGCTGCAGCTGCGATAGGGCCTCTTCACGCAGTGTCGCCAGATGCACAATACGCTGCAGCAGGTAGGCAACTGCTGTATGAGGAGCATGTATTAACAACTCAGGAAACTTTCATCTATGTACAAGCCTTCACGGACTACAGAGGCATTGGAACATGTTCTCACCCTGTGGAGCTCTAGCTGTGTCCCATGGCTACTGCATGGTTGGCTGGAGGGCAATACAGACGACAGCCAGTCCCCATCATGCTCATTGACCATATGTACGGCTTGTTATCTTGTGAATTTGCAGCAGTATCTGGTACGAGCAATGCACCGGTGCCGGGAAACGGGCGTCAACCAACTCTACTGCTTGGCCACCGGTAGAGCAAAACACTGGCATACTTGCGGCGATTGCACTCCCGCATACGACGTGATGCCGTATGAACCGGCGACGCCTATCAGAACTGCACTGCAGCCACCGCTAATAGGGCTATCACAAGTCAACTAGAATGCTCACGGTAAGCTTGCTAGAAGTTGATCACGTCGCATCCGTGTAATTCTGGCTGGGGCTTCATGATTGCGTTGCCGCTCTAAGGCCTCTGCCTGACAGACAACGTTTGAACGAGCGTGACAGTTCTGGACTCTAAGAGAAACAGAGTTAAGCCTTAAGCTTGGTGAAATGAAGCTGACTGAAGCAAAGAGCGATTTGAGTCAGGGAGCGTGGCGTAGGAGTTTGCCCAAAAAAGCACAGCACCACAAGCAGCAACCCTGCAGCTGCTGCTGCAATGACGCGTGAGCAACAGTCAGGCTGCTGGTACCTCAAGAGACAAGCGGCAGTCGCATGTTGGTGATAAGGAGCTGCTGTAACCTGGATGTTACCAGTCCGGGTCTTCTTCAGAGTCTTGGTCATCCCCATCTTGCTGGTGCTGCACAATCTTTGCTCCATGGCGCTCATTGTACTCCTCATACCGCTCAATCTCTGCGGCTGTCACTGATGCACGCTGAACCTTGGAAGCATGGGCAAAATCCTTGATGCGGACCTGCAGCTCACCAGCAATTTCGTGCCCCTGTCATTTGCCAACGCTGGAGTTGCCAACTGCGTTGGGGGTGGCCCCACATAGGAGCATTTTGGATGCCCCTGATAGGCAGCACAGGGCCTATGATATGCCATAGCAGCAGACAGAGTCAGAATGCCGGCAAGCCCATGTTCTCACCGGCCTCAGGTCCTCGTTGCGTAATGTTGCCAGCTTGTCTTTCAGCCGTGCTGCCGCTGCTCTGATGGGTCCCTGGCATGCCTCCTGGATGAGGTTGCGCATGTCGCTGCCTGAGTAGCCATCAGTGTTTGCCACAATCTTGTTGATGTCTGGCAGTGACAGGTCAGCAGATACCTAGCAGGCAGCACACATGTCACCTTCACTGGGAAATCTGTCAGCAGCTGCCCGACTTCGGCAGAGTTCAACCAACATGGGCCTGCCTGGGCCACATTCCTCACTTGCAGCGCACGCAGCTTGCCAATGTGACTCTGGTCGCTGTATGACTCCAAAGTGCTTTTCCATGGCAGAGGTGGACTGGCGTGTTTAAGTCAAAGGCAGCAAGGAGAGACTTGTTGGCATGGCGCTGAGCAGCATCAGGCAGTAACAGCTGAGTTTTTTGTCTGCTGGATGACAGTACTTTACCTTGGCCCCTGGCCCCAGCTGTCTGAGGATCATCTGCCGCCTGGCCTCAGCACATGGCAGCGGAATATACAGCTGCTTGGGCATGCGGCGGCGAGCTGCCTCATCCAGCTCCTGCAGACAGCAGCAGACAGCCACAGGCAGAGGCCAAGTGGGTAGCAGCAATAACCCATGACATGTCATGCTTGATTGCCACAATGTCAGCCGCTTTACATCAATGCAACTCAATTTCACGCAACCTTCTGTGAGCAGTCACTGACAGTGTTCAGAACAAGAGACATGCGGGTGTCAGCACTCCTTATATTGTGCGATTAGTGCAGCAGCTAGGCTATAACGAGCTGGTAACTGCAATGGGGATGCTGCTGCCCAGGTGCTGTTGCAGTCGCCCCTCCTCCCACCTCTGGTCTGTTTGTGGCTCCCACCAGCAGCACTCGGCGTGCAGAGCTGGTCGGGTCACACCCCTCCATCTCCACCAGCAGCTGAGTCTTCAGGCGCCGGCTGGCCTCATGCTCACCTGCACAGACACAGGACAAGGTGCAGCCAAGCACAACAAAGAACACTGCTGACAGTCCTAAAAGCAGCCTTCAGCATCAGCTTGTGTGGGATCATACTCAGCCTGCTGCAGGTGCTCCCACCAGGGCATGTCACGCCCAAATAGTACTGCTGACTTGCACGAGCGCTCTTCAAGTGCACCCAGTGCAACTGGACCCAGTTGTGCGTTGGGCTGTGTATGCTCATTCACGTAATTCAAAGTCAAGATGTTGCCATGCTGGCAGCAGCACTGTGCTGCAGCACTGACACATACCGTCTGACTTGCGCGCTGACAGCAGTGAGTCAATCTCATCAATGAAGATGACTGACGGTTGCATCACACCCGCAACCGCAAACAGCACTTTCACCTGCAGTTAGACAGTGACATTTGCATTCTGTGCGCAGTGATGCCGTTCACACCCAGTCAGTGGTCCCAATCTGCAGGTTGCATCTGTGCTAGGGCAGTCTTGAACAACTCTGTAATGCAAACCGTCCCCTCATCTAGCCACGTTGCCGAGTATGACAGCTGATGACTTTTTCCCTGGCGCACCCACCATCTTCTCCCCCTCTCCTATCCACTTGCTTGTAAGACTGCTGGCGCTGATGCTGAAGAAGGACGCCTTGATATTGCTGGCTATGGCTTTACCAATCAAGGTCTTGCCAGTGCCAGGTGGACCAAACAGCAGTATGCCCTTTGGAGGGGCGCGGGGACCCTGCGGCCATAAAGTTGAGGAGATTACTGATGATTACAAGCTTGCTGGCAAGGTATCTTGACAATATGGGTGTGGGGTGGCACTGGCCTGATGGAACATGAGCCACAGTTGGGCTGAGCTTCCTTCCCAGGTGCAGTTGCACCTTAACAAGCAAACAAGAACTTGTTTGTTCACATTTGATTGTCCAAACACCCTTGCATTTATTTCTTCTGTGTTTGTTGCCACATGCACAGGATGACCTTGCAGCTGCACATCACCACCAGCAAGCAGTGCCTCACTGTGAAGAGTCCAGGGTTCATCATTGGCCAGACCACAATCTCCTGCACAAGGTTCTTTGCCGTCTGCAGGCCTGCAATGTCGTCCCAGGAGATGCTGCCACTGGAGTCAATCACTTCATTGCAAACCTGCACCAGTAAACAGAACATGCACAGCAACATCAGGCACCAGCAGCAGCTCTGCAACAATTGGTCTTGCAGTCACTTGATAATAGTTGACTGCATCAGGTCCGTCAGATGCCAGGTAAAAGGTGTATGAAACAATTATCCGCAGCCAACCGGGTGTTGGTTGATGGCTTAAAGACAGGCTCCACTTGCTGTATGCTTGATGTTGTTCACCTGCTCGATCAGCTTGGGGTCCAGCTTGGCAAGCTCAGGAGGCAACTCTTCATCAGGGCCAACTGCAGGACAGACAGCACAACTGACAGTGGCAGATAACAAACAGACCGCAACTCTGCACCAGCAACTTTCCTATGCATGCACAGTACACATACCACTGTTATCAGGGTTGTGTTGGAAGCTTCGTGGCATTCCTGAACAAAGCCTGCCCTTTTTGGTTGCAGCTGTAGGACTGCCCTGTACTGAAACCAACAACCAAGCTGCACTACAGTCCTAACACCTACTTCCAAGCATCTCCAGCGTGCGTGCAGATAGCGGGCCTTCCTCTCCTCCTTCACCAGCAGCGGTAGATCTACCACCACCCCCGCCACCCCCGGCATTACCGCTGCTGTGCTGATGGTTGAGCGCTTTTTCTACAAAGGGTGGCACAAAGCCAGACCTGTTTGCGGCACTACCAGCACCTCCACCACGAGGCCGGGTCAGGCCACTAGCAGCCCTTGGGGCAGTCTGTTAGCAGCAATCACGCACCAACAGAGCCAGGATACTGAACCATTTAGGAGGCAGGGAAAGCAATTGGTCCATGCTGCACCCCTCAGAGATTGGCAGGCCTATTGCAATCAGGCCAGTGCTGTGCGCTGTGCAGAACGCAGCATCTCTAGCTGCAATGTCAATCTGGGTCTGCACCACAGGAAATGCCAATCAATCACTGTGCTCACTTGCTGCAGCCTGTTGGCCTGCTGGTGCTGTCCTTTCCTCCTGAGGTCAGTCACCAGTTGTGTACGAGCAGACATGAAGCCAGGGCGGCCTACACCAGCTACAGCTTCATCACCACCACCGCCTGTGCCAGCAGCACCTGCACTGCTACTGCTGTGGCGGCCTTGTTGCAGGAAAGGAGGAGCTGCTCTGTTGTGTGGCCCTGCAGCCACTGCAGCAGGTCAAAATGTTGTGGCAGGGAACAAGCTCGCTGCATGAGAGGTTCCAGAGATGCCTTGATGTTGCCTGCAGTAGTGGTGGCTATCAGCTTAATGACCATCTTAGCAGATGCCAGCATCGCCCTGGGCCACATACCTGGCTGCACAAATTCGTTCTGCTGTGAATCACTGTCGCCATCTACCTCAATCGGGTCACTTTGTGGCTGCTGATGGCTGCTAGCACGCTGGTTTGCACCAGCTGCCAGCCGCTTTGCTGCGGACATGCAGGTGTGGCTATTGGCCCAGCGGGCCGCTGCTGTGTTGTCGCTTGCTAGTGCTGGGGGTTGCTGGCTGCTGCCAGCTGTTGCTGTGTGCTTGAAGGCCCCATCACAGTCCCGCTTGCGTTCCTGAAAGCATACCAGCACAGGGCGTGTAGGTGGGATTCGACTCAGGCGGGTGAAACACCGATGTGACACCTCTGGCTGCACATGACCAATTGCAGATGCGTTGCTGAGCGCTAGTACCCTGCTGATGCAAGCATACTCATGGCAGCAGTTGTGTGGGCAGTGGCATGCTGCCACAGACCTGTTGCGGCCTCAGTGGCACTGTGATCTCTCTACGTCTGCCAGGCACTTGAGCTGCACTGAGCGGGTCCTGCGCACAGTGATGCCAGAGTGCAGGGTGTTGAGACAGCAGCTCATCATTACGCTTCATGATGACTAGCGTGCTGTTATAACAGACGGGCCAGAGGCCTGCATGCATTGGTCAAGTGTTTCCTTGATGCTGCCAGACTCACCTCCACATGTGCTGCTTGCTGGCTCCTTCGTCGTGGTTGATGCTGCGGCTGTGCTGGCTTGGGTGCCTGCTGCGTCACCTTGATCTGCAACAAGGTGCTCACCTGCAAGGCGTGCACAGATACAGTGTGAAAACAGTTCAAAGTGACGGTGCAAATTTGTTTGTGTACTGCATTTGTAAGGCTGGCGCCCTGTGGTGGCTTGTATCTTGTGATGGTGCACAAAATGCAGCTGTTCACCTGTGATAACAGATGCTTGGCTTGCTTGCCTTGGGCCACCAGCTGTGCAAAACGGGGATCTTTAATGACTGCATCCTGCAATTGCAACGAAAGAGACATCTTACTCATATTGGCTAGCTGAAGCCAAGCACCTGCTGCTACAAAACATAACAAGGAGTGACTGTGCGCAAAAGCACAAAGCCTGTGCCCTGTGCATGCATGGCGCAGCAGAGCACACGCTGGCAATCATGTCGTAGGATACCGCTATATGAAAACCTGCAGCATGCTGCTGTGCCGTTCAATCCACATGTGGTGTCTCTACGTTTAGCTGCGTCCAGCTACTGCACTTACCAGTCCGTCCCACTGAATGACAGGACCATCAGAAGCACCAACTGCCATGTTGCGTGTCATTCTGGAGAGGCATGATACCTGACTTAGCACATTATGTCGGCAACTGCTGCCATGTATCAGACTTAGTAAGTGCCCTGGCTTGGGTTTTCACCTGGCTTCAGTGACCTCTTTGCTGCTGTTTGCTGTTGCTTGCAGCGCCCTGCATGCTGTTGTCAGACCCTGCCACGCCTGGCCCATACATATGCTTTTCTTGCTTTCTGAAGTTGTCAGCACATCAAGGCCCAAAGCATGCAGCTGCGCTGTGATCCCGTTTTCCCTCTGCAAGCTGCTGAAGTAGAGATGCCGGCACACATCGTCCATGGTGGGCTGCGAAGATCAGATGTGTACCTTTTTGCAACGATCTCAGATCTGCATAGATAATCATGCCCAGCAAAGCTATGTATTGTTGCCTGAACGGGCGGACAATTCAAAGAGTGTCACTTTCATATCCATCACTCTATCAGACACTGCCAGCGGCTGCCCATGCGCAAAAGACAGATATGCTCTTATTGAACGTAGCGTCAAGGGTCATAATGACCAACTGGACCCACTTTACAACGCACCTCTGAGTTCTTGCCCCAGCCTGATGTGATGAACTACAGTCCCCAATGCATGACACCGCAGAGACATCTCATGCTCAAATGATCGCTTGTGCTAGCAGTTCCAGATTCTTATCAGCTGCATGTCTGACGACTACCAGCTCACAATCAGTTGCATATTGCAGTATTGTGTGCAATGGCCCCAGCATCGCTCATTCTGCAAAGCAGCCTTAATGAGAGACGGATACTTACTAGAATACCTCTCAACAGCATTTCGTGGAGACCGTGAACTAGTTCAAGCTGCAGTCATCAACACAGGCAGTGCACTGCAGTTTGCACATCAACACCTGCAAGGAGACAAGGGCTTGGTCCTTGCTGCGGTCTCCAACGATCCTTTTGCGCTGGAGTTTGCATCTAAGCAGCTCAAGAGAGATCCAGATGTTATTTTGGCAGCGATAAGACAGGACATATCAACAATGCAGCTGGCAGACTCCTCCTTATTTCACCAGCAGGACTTCATGTTGGCCGCTGTATCCCTGGATGCAACAGCCTTGACATACGCAGCAGGAAGCTTGCTGCACAGTCCTGAGTTCCGAGCTGCAGCATGTAGAGCAAATTCCACCGCTTTGCACTACTTTGTGGGCACCGAGCTGTTCCCCAGCTTGCAGGAACAGGACCAACCAGACACCCAGGGATGATGGTCCCGTCACACAGGACAGCAAGGTGTAGGCAGTCGAAGGTGTGGTGTTTCCACATGAAAGCTCCAGGAAGGGCCGCGCTGATCCAGCTGTAGGGAGGCACAAAGGTGCGAAACCAGCAACCGTACTTCTGTCAGACGCATGGCATGCCTGCAACTCCCCTCATCACTACCACATGTGGCATACATTGGGGCGCCCTCAAAAATGCATAAGCTGTATTGTTTGCACACGCATCAACCCTTGTGTGTGTTACATGGGTGATTGTATAAATGTACCCCAAACAGCAGACAATCATGATAAGGTTGCTATCACCTGCACACCTGTACATTGCCACAGGTTTATGGGCTGCACAGCAGTGTATTGGCTCAGCAATGAAGACCCCCAATATGTTTGCTGTCTTTGCAGGTGCCTAGCAGCTTCACATACCATCCTGCCCCAACTTGATGCACTGTGTAAAGCTCAATCCAAGCCACACACAGTATGCAAAGCAGCACAAGCCCTCACATTGTGACAGGATGAATACTAGCACTGGCAATGCATCCGAAGTTCTGTAGGACATGTGGCATCAGTGTCAAGCGCTCAGTGTGGTCGGTTGCGACACGCATGTTGATACAGAGGTGACTTGTTGAAGTGGACCCCAACATCACTAGTGGAAATGATAACAGCTGCAACAGCAGTGTCACCGGCTTCTGCACGCCTGCTGCAGTTCTGATAGGCGTGTCTGCATCTGCTCCCGCAAAGGTAACTGCTTGCTGCCAGGTGATGCTGCTGCTGCTGCATCCCGCAGTGATAACCGCTGTGCTGCAAGTGCTTTTTGAAGTTCTGCAGGCAATGAAAGCCAAATCAATGCCTGAATGTTGTTGTGTGCTCAGCATGACTGCCGCCATCAGTTATCAGTCAATGCGTTGCACGCTTGTGGACCTGCTGCCACCTGCAGACGTTGCAACTGTGATGGACCATCCCTGCATCTGCGATGCAGGGTCCACAGCTGTCATGTCATTATGACTATTGAATATCTGATAATCTCACCTAGTCGTGTCTTTCTTTGTAGATCATTGATGTGTCCAATTGCATATCGTCTGTCAGCGTCCATTGTGAAATTTTTGTTGTGGCTGCAACAGCAGTCGGCAGCCTGGTGAGCCAGTTACACTGCACAAAGTGGACTGTAGTATATACAGATCATCAAGTTATAAGAATTATGCGTGACCGACCGATGCTTCATGAAAGATCAGGTCAGGTGCAATGTTGACGTGTGTGCTCAGGAGACACGGCTGATGAGTCTGGTGAGAGAAGGTGTGGTACTCTCGCAACATGGTGGCCAGGCTCTCTGCCTGCACGCGCATCACACAGATTACTGCTCACATAAGACGTATGTTGAGCTCTGGATCGTTTAAACTGATGTGTCTGGCATGCACTGGGCCGGCTGCAGGACTTGCTGCTGCTGTGGGGCCAGGACTGCTACTGCTGTCTTCTGGTAGGCTTGCAGCGGCATCCTCTGTGTCATAAACAGTATGTTATACCAAAGTAAGCTTATGCAGTACATTCATGGCATCACATTGGGCACATAGTTGCTCTGTTCCTTGCACAGTCATGAGCGTGTTCACGACGAGGGGATTAAACGATAAATAACTTCAACAGCCCTCGGCTTCATGCATTGCCTCAACATCAAAAAAAATCTTGTTGTAAATTAGCCTGAGCATCTAGCGAGTTTTTAGCTGCTTCTACCCACCATCTGTATCTTGGCTGCATGCACTGCTGTGGATGTATTGGCAAGTGCGGGCTACCCACACCCCAGCCTGCCATGATGCGCCCCCAGCTCCCACAAAAGCGCGGCTAAAGGTGCAAGGTATCATTGACGACAGAGATCCTGTGAAAAGGCGCACTGCGGCACTCTCCAGTGTTGCACACCAAGATCAGAGGTACAAGTAGCATAGCAAGTCACGAAGTAATTTGTTTCTCAAAGAAAGTACAAGCTGTCTAGAGCGCCAGATGCAGGGAGTGCCGACGCAAAAGTGATGTTTTGTTTGTGTTACTTGGCAAGCCAGACGGCGAACTTGAAGTTCGATGTCCCCAAAAACAGGGAGACTATGCACGTGCAGTAGATGGGCCCACTGTGCAATTCAAGAGATGTCGCAGCCCCTGAATTATGCTGCAGTCATCTATATCAGGCTGTTAACTTGAGCCTGTTTGCAGAGGAAACATCTTAGGGCATTTGGGACACTGGACACATGACTGATAACAAAAAGCTACAACCAGCTGCGTATAGGTTGCTTGCTGCCGACGAACTTGGTGTGTTGAGGGGTGAGCACCCGTGGTGTTGTCAGCAGCAGCAGCATGTGCTGATCATCCCCACTGTACCTTGTCATGCTGCCCAAGCTCTGAAGGTTGGCGTTTACCATCCGAAATAACGCTCTGTGTGTAGTGGTTGAAGTGCCAGCAGGTCCCAAATGGTCCGAGGCTGCATTGGTTCAAAAGTGGTAAGCAGTGCAGGACAGCAGGTTGCTGCATTCGGTGTTGTGATCAGATGCTAGTGGATGTTCCCGGTGTACGCTGAGATGACAACCATGAGTTGATCATACTTAAGCACGTTTGCAGGGGTGAAGCTGATAAGGAGCAAGCCACCACCTGTGTTAGCTGCTCATCAAGTGACCTTAGCCCTGGTGAGTAACACATGTCTGCCGGCTGCTGCAGTGCGTACAGCAGGACCTGTTCCACATAGCAGTAAGTCCAACGGCCATTGAAGTTCTGTCAGGAGCCCCCACCTGGCTGTCCTACTATTGTCCTTCGCTACTCAATACTGTGGTGCTGACAATTCAAGCATAACGCGACGGGTCACAACACGTTGCAGGCACGCCCGCCTTTGTTGCTGTTGGTCGCAAAGGCCGTCGACTTGATATCCTGGACGCCAGCACTGGCCAGCTGCAGACCAGCATGACTGCACCAGCACCTGCTGATGCCCTCAGCAGCAGAACAGCTGACAGCCAGGTGCAGCTGGCAGCAGTACAATTCGTGCCCGCTGCAGGCGACAGGTAAGCATTTGTGCCAGCACTGCTGGCTGGAGTGTCTAGTGGCCAGCACAGCCACTTGCTGTTGGCCTGGCCTCTTCGTGGGAATTGACCGGGTCATGGGTGTCATTAGCTTCTGCTCATTGCTAACTGCCATTTTGGCTTCCAGCACAGATGGCCTGTGCCAGCAGATTGCATGGCTGTGCACTGTGTTGGTCTGCACAGTCTGCTTGATTGTAGAAGATGTCGTCCCAAGTGAGCTCTGTCCATGCATGTAGGCCGTTGCAACTGGTGGCAGCTACATCTGATGGTGTGGTCAGTGTGTATTCCTCCAAAAGCACTGGCACAGACAGCAGCAGCAGCTGCTGGTCAATCAGCAGGAGCTTCCAAGCAGGCAGCAGCATAGTGTGCATGGTAAGCTGGGAAAACATTACCAGTGAATCAGAAAAGATAATCAAAAAGTTGCCGAGTTTGTTCTGCAGCATTCTGAGGACCTAGCTTACGCCTGTGATGTTGATACTTTGACAGACTGATGTGTGCTGATGGTGCCTGGGTGGCAAGCCACCTGTCTCTCTGAGCAAGGGCCTGCTGTTGAGTGCAGGATGTCGAGTGTGAAGGCAGGTGTGTAGTTGTTGGTGGTGAAGGAGTGCAGCCAAGCATCTGGGACCTGCCCACAGGGAACAGGCTGTGGCAAGGCAAGGGCGGCAAGCCCAACAGGCAAACCCTTCTGGTCGACAAGCCGTTTACAACAGCAGTAGCATTCCTACCAAGCAGCTGCAACAGTGGCAAGCAGCAGTCTGTAGCAGCTGGCCAAGCAGGTAGTGAGGAATCAACTATCCAGCAAAGGTTTGTGGCTGGCAGTGCCAATGCCAAGCTCCAGGTGTATGACACTGCTGCTGGGCGCCGCCCTCAATCAGAGGTTGTGTTTGGTGGCGAGACGCGTGTCACTGCCCTGGCACCTGAGCAAACAGGTGGGTGGCTGAGTCACTTAAACACGCTGCACCTGGTGCCCTGTCACCAGTGTTGAATGTGTGGGTCAGCCTAACGGCAGCATGTAGGTAATTTTCAGCCTGCGAGTCGACACTGCTGCAGGGGATCTTCTCACATGCACGTGAGCAGTCTTTATCCAGTTGCATGTACAGGTGATGCCTCTCGTTGCTGTGCCTACTGTCTATTGGGAGAACTCGCCGCTGAGATCATTTCACAAGCAGCAGCAGCATTATGTGGGGGTTGTTGCCCTCCATCAGCATCTGCCGGCACTCCCTGATGGTTTTGTGTTGTTTGCACCTCATCTGCTTGTAGGCAGTTGCGTGTGGGCAGCCAACGGCATGGGCAGCATACAGCTGCTTGATCTGGCAAGCAACAAACTGATGGATGCATTAAAGGGAGCTGGCGGCTCTGTCAGGTGTCTGGTGGTGCACCCAGGTGCTGAGCCACTGATCGCATCAGCTGGTCTGGACAGGTTTCTACGGGTACATAACACAGCCAACAAGGCATCAGCAGGCAGGGTATACCTCAAGCAGCAGCTGACAGGGGTGTGTTGGCTACCTGTGAGGCAGGTGGGGCATGAATCAGCACAGCCAGAGACTGAGCCTACAGGAGCAGAAGCAGATGGTTCAGTGCCACTGAAGCAGCAGGAAAGCACAAAGCAGAAGAAGAACAAACAGAAAAGAACCACAAACAGAGGGGATTTGGGAGATGGAGATGCAGCAGATGCAGCAGCAGCAACTTCAGCAGCACATGGCAAGCGGCGGAAGAAATCCGGTGCAGCCTGACCAGGGTCAACCATGAACAGATACACCAACCTTGCATATTGCAGTATCCACGAGCACATCACCTCACCACTGGACTGGCACTGTCACTGTTGCATGGGTTTAAATTCTTTTAGCTTGATCCTACAGTCAACTCTGTTCATGGTGGCACAGTGAGCCACTGTTGCAGCATGTCTATAGTGGATTGTTACGGTGCTGCGGTTGCCATGCCATTAGCGAACAGACCTTCGAGGGTAGACCGTAATCCGATCACTTCATAGTATGATCATCTCATGATAGGCACCACGGGCCCCACCATATAGGCGACAGAATAAATACAAGCTGCACACCGTACAAAAGGGTGCAGTGCAAACAGTACTACTGCTAGCAATACAGCATGCTGGAATTGGTGGAACAGTAGGACATGTATGTACAGCTTTGCAGCGCTGCACGGCTTGGCAGTATCGATAACTATTTATAGAGTCTATAGGCTTGATTACACCATACATCAAAGCCAGCTGCACAAGACATTGCCGCCCTACAGATGTTGTAACACGATTTTATGCGTTGATGACTCAATCAGAATAATAGCAAGTGCAGATTGTACAGCAATGACCCAATCATGGCGTATGCCCTCCCCTCTGTGCATAGCTTAGTGAATGTTGTCATAGGTGGTTTGATACACGTCCAGTCATGGGCGGTTCACTACACAAATCCAGTCATGCAAGATACCATCAGACTGATCAACTCCAACATGAGTTGGGATAAACACACAGTAGTTCTCATGTACAGCTGGGAAGTACATTATCAAATGTCACAAGGAGATATACAGATCCTTGCCCATTCAGATGCCTCGTGTACCATCAACTGGTGAATGGTTGATGGCGGACATGGATGCACCTTCAACAGCTGCAGCATTGTTTGTCAACTGCACAGCTGGAATCACCTTCACACCTGGCTGCTGCACGCCTGTTCCAAGCATTGAAGAAGCAAGTCCTGCATCTGCTGCCACACCAGTGTTCATTCTGCTGCCAGCAACCACGGGTACCCCACTTCCATGACCTGTTGCATCTGCCCCTCCTGCAAGCACCTGCTGATCTCTTCCTAGATTCAGGTTGCCAACTCCCTGACCCACTGAAGCAACAAATAGGTCATATCCTGTACCAGATCTACCGCTTCTGGGTGGTGCTCCCCCTGCAGGCGTTGGGTCCATGCCCATTGCAGCTGCTCCTGCATTCTGAACGCTGCCAAATAAAGCATGGAAAAGCTCGGAGCTGAGGCTGACTGACAATGAGGCAATAAACACAGGGCCCAGAGCTGTCGTCAGTGTCAGCAAAACAGCAGGACCCAGGTCAGCCACCAGAGCCACATTCTGCGCTATACCCAGCTTTGTGACCAGTTCAGCCACAAAATCAGCACCCATAGCCCGCACTAGGGCCCCAGTGGTTGCGCCACCTGCGCTCCTGACAATGCCTGCAGCCACCTGAGGTCCCAGCTTCTGCACCAGATCAACTGTGAGGTCCACACCCATGGCGTGCACCACAGCAGCTGCCAGCTCAGGGCCCATTGCTGATACCAACTGTCCAATATTGTCAGCATTCACAGTCTTCACCAGATCAGATACAGCAGACGGACCCATGCTGTGTACAATACCACCTGTGTGAACAATGCAACAGGGTGGTTGGAGATTACACCACTGTGGTGTGATCTGAGGATATACACCAAAGCTGTCACATGCAGTCTATACAGTGACCAATCAACAGCTGATCTGCTACCTAATCCGAGCAGGCCAGTGACCTTGTGAAACTGTGTAGTTGTACCAAGATGACTGCACACACACCTTGCCAATGAACAATATTTGTGTTGCATTAAAATCCACACTCCTACCTGTGACATCCCCTCCCATTGTACCCACCAGCTCCCCAATGATGTTGATACCAGCACTCATGACAATGCCAGCAGTCAGAGGACTCCCCATTGTCAGAGCAAGGTGGCCTGCAGGCAGATGTGGCAGTACTGCTGGAGTTGAAATGTCCACACAAGCAACTTATTACCCAACACCTGCAGCACTTGCACCTCCACAAGACGCAAGTAGACATGCGTACATCAGATGCTGTGCACATACTCAAGGCTGTGGCACTGCATCCCTCCAGCGTCACCTGTGAGATCAGGTCCCATAGCCCTCACCAACTCTCCAGTAAGCTGAGGCCCAAACGCCTGTACTAGGCTGCCTGTCAGGCGTGGGCCAAACCTGTCAACTAGTGCTGCTGTGGGCCTCACGCCCAATTGCTGCACAATGCCAGCTGTAAATTGGGGCCCCATACCCTGCAGCAGTTGAACAAGGCAGAAAGCACCAATTACTTTTGTACACCCTTCAGACACAAACATTATTCAGTGCCCAGTATACATGGCCTAGAGACGGTTTCTTGTATGATTCTTGTATGGAAATACAACACCTGTTGCTGTCACTTGTAATTGTGAGAGTGCGGTGTGTGGGTGTACCGCAGCACATACCTCTACCAACTGGGCAATTTGTCGGGGACCAATTTCCTCCACAACATCTCCTGTCAGATTTGGTCCAAATTCAGCCACTAGGTTACCAGTGAAACCTGACCTCATGTTGATCACAACATTGCTGGTGAGAGGAGAACCAAAGGCTGCCACCAGTTGCGAGGTGAAGGCACCACCGAAATTCCTCACGAGCTGTGTAGTGAGGCGGGGCCCCATGGCATGGACTACATCAGCAGTCAGGGCTCCACCAAAGTCCTTGACTAGGTCAGCTGCAGGTGCACAAACAGGTGGCAGATTGTTAAGAGGGACAGCAGTCAAATGACTCAAAGGGTTGCAATGCCCTGATCGGCAGATCCTGTTCACGCCGTGTACGTTCAAAGTGATGCATATCCTTGGTGCAGTCTGTACTCAGATGCCACGACACTTGTTGACTCCTAGTAGACAGCGAACAAAAGACTCAAAGTTGATTGATAGCATTGGGTCCTGTACTAACGCGTGCTGCTGACCTGTAAGCCTTGGTCCAAAGTTCCTGACAATGTCTCCTGTGAGGTCTGGTCCAAATGACTGCACCAGGTCAGCAGTGAACTCAGGCCCCATCTCACGGACCAGGTCGCCTGCCATACATTGGCAAAACGTAAGATTGGCATGAACATCAGCAAGCAGTGAGCTCTACCACAAGGAGAAGCAGTTTGCCAATGCAAGTAACACCAATGAAGCACGCTTGCGGCCTACAAATTTGACCCAGGGTCAAGAGTCAGCAGAGTGCTGGCGGAGGAACCTGTCAGCAACTTGTGACACCTTGGCAAAGGTGCTGCCCTGTTGATATGTCACATACGCGGCACGGTTTATTTCCTCCATGTGTAACTGTCTGCCTTAGCAGCAGATACCTGCGGCAGACTCGGCCCACCTGTCAGTGCTGGTCCCATACTATCCACCACGTCACCAACCACCTCAGGGCTCAGGTGCTGCAGCAACAGGCAGATCATCATCATCAGCAGCAGCAGCAACAACAGACAACTGGAGGCGTGCTGGAGTATTGCAAAGACATTGCAATTGTCCACACGATTGCATCAACTCAACACCACTATGGAACACTCCGCCACTTGCTGGCTGAAATCCACCTGCTTTCAGCATGCCAACAGTCTTGCAGCATGCACTCACCAGGACAATCTGTGCTGTGAGTTCAGGTCCAAAGCCCTGCACCACATCGCTGGTCACTCCAGGTCCCATGTCAGTCACAAGCTGGCCTGTCTGGTCACCTCCAAGCTTCTTGGCCAAGCCTGCTGTGTTGCGTGAGCCAAGCTTATCAACAATACGCTGCACAGTATCTGGACCAAGCTCAGCTGCTGTGTCCGCTGTGGTTTCAAGACCTGCAAGCACAACAGATACTGGCAGTGTATACCATACCATGTATTTGTGACAAAATCTACGAGACGCAGCACTGCTCCTGAACGAGAAGTTCTGGTGTTCACCTGGTCATCAACCAAGAAGAACTTCATCTGAGCAATTTGTTCAACATGGCATGGCCACCATGTTGACATCTTGGCAACCTGCAGACAAGCAGCCACTGGCACTCACCCAGTACGCCAAGAATCTTCGATGTGAGTCCAGGTCCCATACCCTTCACAATGCGGCCAATGGTCTCAGGCTTGAGTACGTTCACAACACCCTTGGTGGCCTTCGGAATAGGACCTGCAGGTGCGCAGCACAAAAGCAGGGTTTGCACGGCGTGAGCAGTCCATGATGCACCACTTGCTCAGCATGCTGTGCAGAAAAGAAATGGCCAGCAGCTGCACGCCCAGGGGTTGTCGCTGTGAAGTCAATTTTACTAGCACAATACTAGCTTCGGCCGTGTGACCAGCACAACTCCAAAAAAGTGACTGACAGCTTACTGTCACAGTGGTGTGTACATGCAGTGCAGCAGCCTTTCACTGTACAACACATCTGCTCTGAGCTGCTGCACTGCTCGTGTCATTCCCCTTGTACCTGTCTCCCTCTCTGGTGGCCTCTCTGGCCACTGGCCCACTCCAGCATGAGGGTGAGCGGGCTGGCCGGGGTCAGACCTCCTGCTGAGCCCAGGCCTGCCCTCATCAGAAGATGAGTAGCTCTCAGTCTCTGAGCTGTAGCCCTCATCACTGTAATCGCCAACACCTCCTGCAGGAACTGTGAGAAGAAGAACAGCGGCAGGAAAATGCAGGACTTCACTATGCTTCCCTCTACCCATCAACTTGTGCTATGATGGCCCATGGTTGTGACAGAGGCATGCACGTCCTGCGCAACATGCACATGGGACCAATGAATGGCTCATCTGTCCTGATTATGATTACTATCTGTGATGTTATAAAGTACATCATGCATTGCCCACCATTGAGTTCTGGCCTGCCTCACCTGGCCTCACAGTTGTGGCAGCAGCGCTGTCTGACTCTCCCTTGCCCAACAGACCCTTCAGTTTGCGTGAGATCTTCTTGCGCCGCCTGCCATGTTCGTGCTGTCGACGAGGATGGCGCTCCTCACTTGCGCTGGAGGGCGGTGCAGCACCTGAGATCAATGAGTGCTGAAATATGTAGCACCAGGTGCTGTGCAATGCCAGGGACAGGCTGTGGCAGTATTGCAGTATGAAATGCAACCAGCAGGTAACTAGAAAGAGACAGAGTATGTTGGGGATTGTATCACAATTGAAATACCCGATAGCCAAACTTGAAAACCCCGATAGCCATTACACCGAATTCAGCATGCAGCAACCTTCAAACCATGCCGATGGTAACTAGACCAATTTTAATGCAAAGACAGTTTGCGTATGCTGAACAATGCACATGCAATCCAAAAAACATTCCACATTGAGATGTTGCGATGTGGCTACATATTGCTGCACTCTGTTTATTGTGCTACGCTGCCAGATCTCATACAACAGTACCCACCAGTTGCAGGGGATACTGTGCCAACATGACCAGCACCTACACCACTGATTGGTGCAACACCCGCTGCTGCAGCAGGTACTGCCTGCACTGCTCTGCCTTCCCTGCGCACTCCAGGAGTTGATTCAGGCAGGTCTGCATACCCAGCTGGGGCCAGTGCAGGAGTGCCAATAACAGGAGCAGCAGGTTTGATCACAGTGGGCTGCAGCCCCTCTGCTGCAACTTTCTGTCCCAATATTGAGGTAAGAGGAGTGGCTGTCAGTCCTGCTGCTGCTTGATTGACATCAAAACTAGTAGGAGACATTGAACTGGTGGTGCCGCCAGTTGACAGGGCGTGAGAGGCCAGAGGCCCTGCTCCATGCGGAAGTTCTCCAGGCACCAGCACCTGGTCATGCTGACCAGCCTGCACCGACATGCATTGCGTGCCATGAAACTGCCAAGATAACACATCAATGACGGCACAATCAATGATTGGGCCTCTATTTGCTGTTCACTGCAGGGTCACACCCTGACTATTAACTTGGTTGAGATGTCAACAGGCCTTGCACAGTCAGCACAGCCTGCCAGCCATGATGGCTGGAACATGCACACAAAGCACCAGATGCAATCATCCATGTGCCCCACTCAACAGCTTGGCTGCACATGGAAAGATCTTCCACACCTGCTGGGCCCCGCTGCTTGAGAGCATTTGATTGTATGATGCGGCCGCTGTAGAGAGGCCCTCCGCACCAGCACCTGTGGGTCTCATAGAGCCGTTCAGAGTGCAGGCTGCTGTATTTCGATCACCCGCTGTCAGTCGAGGGAATTTTACTAAAGGACTAATAGCCGTTGACTTGGTATTGCTCTTTCTTGTGTGCCTTCCCGCACGCCGCTGAACATTGCGCATTGTGCAGTAACATAGCCTTTCGTGTTGTGTGTAGAGGTGATAGCTAGTCCGTAAACGCGGCAGTTGTGCCACGCTGCACACACGTCACGGCGGGTCATCGTGATAGACGTGCACTGGCTGAGATAAGGGGTGGGTTGCAGCTTCCGTCAATGATCAAACGCTTGCTCAACGCGTATTTTGTCCATATACTTCATGCCAAGCGTGCGCGAGCACAGCGTAGGCATCTAGCTGACGCAAACCGACGTGTCCTTACTAAGCTTAAGGCTCATGGGCGGCAGCCTGGCGTGTACCAACAAGAAGCACCCATACGCATGTATGCAGGTGGAACACTGATGACTTGCGGATGGTCTCAGATGTGATGCTCATGAGCAGGTACAACCCTCCTTTCTTTGGCAACTAGCAGAGCTGCAGCCTGCAGTGCTGCTAGGTAGCAGTACCAGCACTAGTGCTGGTGACATGTAGCTCTTTGCCAGCTCATTCAGTGTTGCATGGACTCCATCTCTGTTACATGCTCACTGAGTTGGCAGCCGGAAAGGCCTTATTCATGACAACCAAGGATACAGACACACCTTGTCCTCTGACAAGTTTACAGCATGCATAACCCTGCAGACGTTGGCACCATCACTGCAGCTTACTAAGTCTAGTAGACGTGCATAACTTAAAGAGGAACTGCGTTAATGATGAACTCTGTGACGAGCCTAACGCCGCAACGGTTGACAAGGAGGGAAGGAGGGAAGGTTACCCGCTGTTGACAAATGCCTGTTCATAAATCTGCCTGTTCAGATCGAATTCCTGATCAGATCTTCATGAAGTCGACTTCAGAACTGGCGAACTGTTGTGCTGCTAGCACCCACCAGAGGTCGCAACGCTTTCTGAAAAGCAGCATTTTGATGGCACCCCCCGGGCTGGTGGCTGCAGCACAACATGTCAGTCATAATAAAAAGTCCTGCCGCCACAGCAGATGGCTGGACTGCTGCCCTGGCTGTTTATTGCAGAAACAACTGCAAGCAGCAACTGTGCAGGCTGTCGGCACTTGTCCCAGAGGTTACCAATTTCGCAGTGTGTGCTTGGAGTATGCCACTAACACCCTTCACCATACCATACTACAATTTTTACTATTCTACAGGTAATCATTGTGATGCAGGAGGGATCTGAAGCTTGGGCAGCAGCACAAGTACGGAGCATCCTCCCCTCCTTGCATGTCAGCTCCATGACCAGCTACTCTACCATTGCTGCCCATGTTGTTGTTGTTGAGCTGCAAAATTCTTTTACTTTGATGGTACAATGTCCCTATAACAAACTGCATTGTCCAGGTGGTGGATGCCCTTGATAAGCAGCTCAATTGCAATCAATGTCGTCCTCAGCACTGCTGCATACCAGTCAAGTCATCAGTAGTCTTAGCCAGTTCAAAGTTGTCCAGGCCAGTGCTCAAACACTTGAAGCCTCAGCCTCACTCCTGCTCCAATAAACCCGCCCACATCATCAGCTTCACTGTTCTCGGAGCAGCACCAGCCTTCAGAAGCAGCAAGAACGCAGGGAAGTTCAGGAAACACACCTTGATGACTTGGCGACAGCTTCCATTCCCGCCTGCTTCTCGAGTGTGTGGCTGGAGCTGTATCATGCTGCACACAAACTGCTGCATAATGTTCCAGCGTAGGCTGGCACAGCAGCAAGCTGAATGCTGATGTGTCTCCTGGCACCAGATGACACAGCTGCAGCTGCATCAGTGGATGTGGCCGCAAATTTTCCTGTGAAGGCTGCAACAGGTTGCTGGCCAACAGGTACTCCTCAACACTGCAGGCTGGCTCCAACCCTGCATGACATCAGGTGTCGTGAGGAAAATTAGGTACAAAAAGTGATACCTCTGTGCTTGTAATGGCACCTTAATCAACCGAGGCACTTGTCCACTGCAGCCCTGTGAAGTATCTCCCGCAGGCTTGGACCACTCTGCAAGCAGCTCAGCTGCCCTTGCTGATATACAACAATCCAGTTTAGTCCCGCCCCCCCCCCCCCCCCCCCCCCCCCCCCCACCCCCCCCCCCCCCGCCCGCCCCCCTTGTCCAGGGCCCCTTGCCCTTCCCCCAGCACCCCCCCACGTTCCCCCCCCCACCAACCAACCACCGGCGGCAACACGGGTTACAACACCTCACCGCGCCGCCGGGAC